>JAEQML010066006.1:0-20373 GCA_016904865.1 Pissodes strobi
ATGTCGTCTCAGGATCATACGATAAAGCTTAGAAGCCTGAAAAGTGACGATTTTTTTCACGAATACCAGCCCATGCAGAAAATTTCGTTCGCAAATATCATTAAATTCAAATTAATACGGCAGCAGAGTAACAGAGTAAACAGAGTAACTTATGAAAAACATAATACAGAAACATTGTATACGAAAATTAAAACACAGAACTCTGATAGATATTTATCATCATCAGAATCTAAATGAATAATAAACATACATATATATTTTGGGCACATATTATGTTATTTAGTTTTTGTTTTTAATTTCTAGTACAGATTTTAAATATTTCAATTCTTGTTCTTCAATAACCAACAATTTTAATTTCTGTTTGGGATAAGAAAGTTAATTATTTTTTGTTTTTAATTTTTAGTCTAGATTAAATATATTTAATTTCTTGTTCCTCAACAATCGATAATTTTATTTTTCGTTTGGTTACAGGACAAATGAAAACTTAATTTTATGCTATATTTCTTCATTTTATATCTATTTTTACAATGGTGTTATTAGTAATCAGTCTGTGCTGATCTTACATCAGCTGTTAGAAGTTGAAAGAAGTATTAACTTGTTTAAAAAATGTTAGATTATATTAAATATTAATATAACAATGTGATATTTTTACTAAAAATTTTTAAACAAAAGCTCTAGCGCTTGTTCTGCGAGGTATCTTTTTAACGATTATTTTCAATCAACGTCGACTGGGAACACTTCAAACGGATGCTGAAAATGAGAACTCTTAATGGCACGATGACGATAGCATCTCTCTCCTAACGTAACAGGCACGTTCTGTTCGTGTCTCTCATCGGCCAAGATCCGTACGACCGTATAGGTTAATAACATCAACCAAAGGCCTTGCTTGCATCGCTGCCAAGCGACCGACCGAAAGTACCAGTTCTTAGTACCGAGGCCGAGGGTCTGTACGTCGCGATCTATAGTCGTCACGACGCGTGCACCAGCTTTTTTTTGTTTTCTTGAAAGTTCTTTTAAGTTTTCGGTACGTTGGTTTGGTATGGTACCGCGCAGTACCGTTAACAAGTCTATGTAAAGGCGACAAATGCCGGGCCGCGCCTTCCGGTGAAGTGTTCCTTTTTTTTGCAAATACCGTTAATTTCTCGGCCACCATTGTTTATTGTGTTTTGCCGTGAAGTTCTTTGTTTGGCATGTTACATATCCCCTTTGGATTAACCCGAGGATTAACTTAGTAGGACTTATTAGGACATATTTCTTGGCTGCTTTATGTAAGTGTATATATAATAAGGCTTATTTAGCGTTCGTCTATTGTCTCTCCAAATAGTAAGGTAACCTCGAAGGTAACCAGCCAAATCAATGCAAGATTTTACATCCTGGTATTATATGCATCATATCCGTAAGTTGTAGTAAAACTTAGAATAAATTATGAAAAGATTAATGGTCAATTTGACCTTTAAGAGATAATGCATATTGACGCAACCTTTTACACCTATTGTTTTCTATTACTAATATGTAATGCATTTAACGAGGCATTTAAGTAAACAAAACTTTAAAAATACTTTAAGATTATGTTATGCCAGTCTGTTAGGCTTATCGCGTGATGCACGGTTTGAATTAATGATCGTTTTGGAATACTGCAGGTCCAAAAGTATATACCTATATGGAAGCAAAAATTTTAAATAGGACAATTTCATTTAAAAAATCGAAAAAATATTAATGTATCTGAAATACAACAAAGTTTACAACTCGGTTTACAAACTAATGCGATGGCGTGAATGAAGAAAAATTAATTTAGTTTTTATAAAGGCAAAATGTAAGTTGGGCCCACAGAGCTATACGGGACAGACGGTTTCCCCTTTTTTACCATACCATCGAAAATTAGACACTTGCTTTGAATAGTAATTTATTTCCCAAAAAAGTGGAAGCACATATAAAAGAAATATCTTTTGTCCGACCATTCAATATTTCCTTCTCAAAAAATAAAACATACTTTCAGATTTTTATATCATAAAATAATAAATAGGGGCGTGTCGTAGATAGTAAATACTTAAATAGTATGAAAATAGTTGGTTTAATTTTCAGTGAAATACCCTCGGAAATACCTATCTAAGTATCTACTTTAGCTGTAATAACATTTAAAGCTGTGGCCTCGGCCGTAGCTTATGTAAAAGGGTTGTTATAATATCTATAAATATAAATATATATAAATAAATTGGAATAATTCTTTTTTTTGAATAATACTTATGTAGATAATAAATGTGGGAATGAAACACTGAACTATGATGTTAAAGTCGCAATCAGCCCACCTAAACGCAACCCCAGCCGACAATAATGAGAAGATTGATGTTATTTTAACAACGATATTAGAGTAACATTTTTCTTACCGGAGTCACGGCGAAAATTAAATCTGGCGATGCCTTCCTATAAGTATCTTTCGCGCGAAGTTTCACGCATTCAAATAATTTTAACGCTTCCAAACAATTTGTTTGAGATAATGTGTTGTTTTTCGTATCTAAATTTATTTGTAAAAGTTATAAACTAGTAATCCAGAAAAATTAAAAATCATGTCGATAGACCATATAAATTCTGAAATTTCGACTTGCTCTATGTAGCATGTTGCACGCCTTTTAAAGCCGCTCAAAATACAGTTAAAAACTCTAATTGTTTTTTCTATTTCATTATTATAGTTTCTTCGTAAAACGGCTCGTAAAACGGTGATCGGTTTCGAATGCAGCAGCTCGTGCAGCAGGTTCGAAAGTATAAATGTATTAGTAGGAAATGTATTTTTTTTCAAGAAAATTTTGAAACCGATGTGTCATGATCGCGTAGATGAAGAAAAAATCATTAAGTAGTTATTGGCTATTCTCTCCGTATTTTCGGTTATTCCCATAAATTTTACGAAAAAATTTTTTAAATTGCAATTTTAAGCAATTTGAATAAAAACACTTTATTTGGCTGTTAAGCGACGTTTCATCGGTAAAACATGATTAATTTGATTTTTAAATTGTAAATTTCAAAGATTTTTCCACGGATTTTTCCTAACATTGCTCTCAAATAAAGCAGCTTGATTATGCCAAAAAGTAGCCAGAAGAAAGAGTGCAGAAGTTAGATCATTGAAAAACAAACTAAAATTTTAGGGCAATTATCAGAAAATAAAAAAAATACTTTAATGGAAGAAACTCGGGAAGACACAATCTTAGAACTCTATGGCGATGGCGGGAAGTAATGCTAGGCCATCGCGTTTTACTATAACCTAGACGATAGCCCCGTAATTTCTGATATTCGAGTTTCGGTTTTGACAGTGTTAATGTAAAAATCGGAATAAATTTTTATAAGAATGGTTTCAATGTCAACTGGTAATAAGTCTGCAGCTGTCTGAATTGGGTTATGACTTATGCACAATATGGGCAGAACAACCCACTCCTATTAATTATTTGTTTAAATATTGTTTTAATTTAGAAAATTATATTTTTTCTCCTTTTCTGGAGACCTCGTGGAGACCCCACCAAAATTTGTATTTGCAATATCTGCCCAGTATGCAATTAATTTGTGAGAAATATTATTTTCATCTAAAATTTACGACTCAATAAGTCGTAATTAATTGAGAGGTTTCCCCAGGAAAGGGGATTAAATCTAACATTTTCACATTAATACCAATATATTCTTTAAAATGCCTTAAAAACGTAGGAAATAACCTCGGAAATAACTTTAATTCCTCATGGTTTGAAGCATCAGAAAATACCGAGGAAAATACCGACACGAAATTGGCAAATACAACGTAATTTCTAAGTTTCTAAGCAAAAAAGAGTGCAATAACTTTATTAATTACCTATCGCTTCTGATTTAGTACGCCAACAAACATTTTTATTATTTTTGTGGTACAATACCGAGTACAATCCATTGATCTATGAGACTGGTTAATTATGACCTCGGTTATGGCTTACAATATGATAAGTAAAAACTGCTTCCGACTATGCCATATTTGTTCGTCAGTGCCAAAGGATCGGTCAAAGGTCTTTCTTTTAAAAAATGCTGACGCAGCAGCCGACAATGTTTTCTTGTGTTTATCGAAGTCAATGTGCCTTACTATGTCGCGCCTTCCTCCAGAGGCAATAGTAAGATGGCTGGAACACTTCAAAATCCAATTTTACCTTTTTTACGAGCTTTGTTATGAATGGAAACTCCGAGGGAAACTCCTCGCCCGAGTGCTTGCCCAAATCATCAGTGAATATTTGAAGTCTTTTAAGTCCCATTTTGGCTTCGTTGCTTAATATTTCTGCAACTATAAAAATATATAAATAAATATCGGTTTATACTTAGCAAAAATTAAATTAATAAAAAAAAGCGTGTGCACTATGTGCACCGAGGGGTAAACCGCAGTGGAAATGTAGTGTACAAACAAGTGGAAATTAGTGCAAATGAAAGTGGAAATGTGTGGAATTTAGGTGGAAATTAGTGGAAATATGTGGAATTTAGGTGGAAATTAGTGGAAATATATGGAATTTAGGTGGAAATTAGTGGAAATATGTGGAATTTAGGTGGAAATTAGTGGAATTCATGTGGAATTTAGGTGGAAATTAATGGACATTATGTGAAAATGCGTGGAAATTATTGGAAGCAAATGGATCATTCCAAAAGTAGATTTCTTAAATTTGTGACTACCTACATCGAGGGGAGGCCCGCTTGAAAATTGATCAGTAAGGATGGATGATACGGATCTTCATTAACAAGCTCGTTAACAAGTGAAGACCACAGGGGAAAAAGGATGAGGGTCACAAAACCAAAGTTTTGTGTAAAACGGATTTTAAAATTCAAAACCTTGTGTTGCCTTAAGGTTTAAACTTTTGGTAAAAAATTTTTTTTTAGAATGTTGGCTTGTGTATCTTCTTTCGGTAAAAGATTTTGTTACTGATATTTTTTTAACATGGGTGGCTAGAAAATGTTTTTAAGGGTATTATGTACATAAAGTCAGGGGAAAAAAGATGAGGGTCCGCAAAAGAAATTAACTTTATTTAGTTACATTGTAAATTTTCAAAGTAAAGTTGAGCTTCTACACTACAAAAACGTTTTAAGTCCTGTAAGTTCTGGTACTTCTTAGTATTAATGGGAATCCTATCTTCATATTTCAAATTTGGAAGTTCAAATTGTCCTGAAGGTAGATCTCGCACTACAATGGCCGAATTTTTTGGTTTGTTTCCAACTGCTTTCCCTTTTTTGACAGTTTCTTGTTTTTTCTTTGTTGGCACTACAACGCTTGAGATGAAGCCTCCATTGTAAGAGTCGCGATGATCTATCATTCTGGGTTCTTCTTTTTTTACTACTAATTCCCTGATTGGGCGGCTTTCAAAAGGACATTTCGGCATATAATAGTTTTTCAGATGATCAGTCCAGCTTCGAAAAATCTTCTGGTCTTCACAGCTAATTACTTTAAAAGGGCTTGGTTTAACGCGAGCATTCCGAATGTGATCATTCCAACCAGAGGGAAGCTCGACAAAAGCTTTGGAATTGATTAAGCCCATATTACGATCACATTCCATGTAGCTGTGTCCTCTAATTGGAAATATCATTTTTACACACTGGAGTCGGCCTACTTTATGGACAACATAATGAAGCATTCGGAACAATGTATAATTTTTGTTCTGTCCGCAACACGAATCACAAAAAATCACAAGTTCCTGAACTTCTGGGTTCAATTCATTGAGGATATAATGAAAGAGAATAGACGCTACTTCGTCTGATCCTTTTCTGGCCGCTGTTTCCGTATACGTATAAAAAAGCGCTTCACCACTGGCTAAAACGTGAATATTGAACAAGTAAAACGATAATTGCCGCTTGTAGTATACGTCATTAGTGCTAATGTTTGGCAGTGGTAAGTTTTTTTGATAGTCCATGGCAATGGTTTCAATATGACGGTGTTTTTGAGCTCCTTTGCGTTCGGATCGTTTTCTCTGGTAAAACGCCTCAGCCTTTTTAAGATGAAGTTGATTATTCATATCTAGTGCAGATAAATTTGAAGCCTGTGAAGGATCTGCTTTTTTTGCCTTATATTCATCGCAACTGCTGCATGTGTCACTACGCGGGTAACCGAAACTAATGTTGAATTTGTTTACAAATATAGAACGATATGATTCATACGAAATTGATCTCGTCGGATATAATTCCTTAAACATCTGGAACATTTTTTTAACGTTCAACTCCTCTGGCAGGTAGATTTTTTTAGACTTATGAAGGCTATAGTGTGACTGCCTACCTTTAAATGATCGAATATGACCGTACACGGCATTAGTTGTTTCTTGGTCAAGCTTATTTGGCCGATTGGAATGTCGACCCCGACAATCTTCACCAACATGTCCATCTTTAACAAGCTTTTGCTGAATATTTTGAAGGCGCTTTGCTGATATTCCATGTAATGACAGCATTGCCTTGTAGCAAATAGGAATTTCTTGGGTACCATTATCACGCATCACTCGAACCTTAAAACAAAATAACTACTGCAAAACAAGTAACGACAAAGTAAAATAATATGAGTTACCTTATATTTATAGGAGAAGGAATGATAGACTACATCTTCATCGTTAGCTTTTCTTTGGCGACGTCTTCTAACTGGTTCGTACGAAATGAGACCTGCTAAATATAAGCTCTGCTCATTATGCGATTTAAATTCATTAAAGTTTTTAATAATCGCTAAACGGTCTTGAACAGCAATAACTTCGAAACATTTTAACCTTGAACAATGACAACTGCTACCAGTTTCATGTGTTTGCAATCTTAGTTTTTTCGAGGAATCAAAAACACGTCCTAATTTTGGCCTTTTTTTAGTTACGGGTAGCACATCACATTCAGCCATCTTAAAAACTATGTGGAAACACACGTGTGGCAAATGAAATCACAAGAAATATTAGCACGCAACCTACTCAGGCTTAAAAGAAAAGCAAACTGCTTCGCTGCTACTTCATGATGCCTGTAATGGCTGAAGGTCTAGCACACAAGCCTAGGGTGGGAGATTTTTGGACTCTCATCCGTTTTGCATAAATCGAGTGGACCTTCATCCTTTTTCCCCTGTATGGCATATTTCAAAACGCATTTTACTCGGTAACCTCATCTGTTTTGCTCTTTATAGTATGATAGGCAGAAAGTACCGGCGTTTGACCGTGATTTGACGTGTTTATCTCAAATTTACATTTTTTGGACTCTCATCCTTTTTCCCCTGTGGTCTTCAAGTGGTAAGTCGTCTTTTTGCCCAACAGCGGTGGCTAATGTTAGGTGTATTATTATATTGGCGAAGGTTAATTATTTCACTGAATCCAGTCAAAAGTCTGTGTTTAGCATTGGGAGGAAGGTTTGTAGTGGAAGAAGGAATATTGAAGTGTCCCAGAATTATTACATTTTTGCTCAACATTATATCTATTGACGAAAGAGCCTCCAGGAAATTTTCTATCTGAATATCGTTAGTAGAAGGATGTATGTAAACAATAAATATATATAATATAAAATAATGAATAGTTAGCTTACAACCTAAAATGTCAATGAGTCGCGCTCCTTCGCAAACATTCGAAGGATCCAGCTGTTCAGAAGCAAATTTGTCGGAGAACAGTAGACCACATATGATTCGGGGAAGAGTTCAGTGTTCAAAATATCGGGTTGGAGCCCAGATTCTGTAACAGCTACGATAGCGTAGGTACAAGCAGCAACGGCACTATAAAAATCGTTTGCTTAGCTAGGGAGGCCGCGTACATTCTGGTAACAGCATGTGACGTCATTGGGAGAAGTACAGAAGGAACTACTACCAAAGGTCAATATTTTATTAAAGTAGGTAGCAGCTAAAAGAATTAGGGATTAATAGTTTAGGTATCTCTCGTAGTATCTGTTTAGGAAATCTAATAATAACTAACGTGTACGTATTTGTTTATATTAATGTTTACATGTTTTGTTTAGAATATTAGTATAATTTTTAACCAAAAAATACCGTTATGAAAATAACAGGACAATAAACAATAAAAATGTTATCCACTTTCGATTATTAAGCTGAATTTCTAATTTTTTTTTATGATAGTGACACACACACTAAAGGGAGATCCTATGGCGCTCGACGAGCGGTGTGTGTGCGAAGGTGTTGATTGACACGGTTCTTGAATCGTTGTAGGTTGTGAATATTTAAAGGTCATCGATTCTAATGTCACGCTCTAAATTCAATTTGTTTAAAATCGCAGTCTTCAGCAACGCAAATTTTATTTCCCATCGAGTCGGACCAAACAACTTCAAGCGACGCAGTGCACTACGAGGGCATTTCACAAATTAATATACCCAATCGTACTCGAAACGCTAAAAGGCGGCATCGATTTTTTGTATCTTATCTTTATCTCCAGAATCCACCATTTAATTTGTTTCCATCAGTCCTGGGACACCCTGTATGTATATGACAGAGGAATAAAACCTCTTTTTATAAATTGTGCTACGTTTTGACATTTATTTATCTACCCTATAAATAAAAATACCTAATTAAGCTAATTTAACGTTTCAACTGGAAAAACTCGATAACTTTTTGATTGACTCAAAAGGTCGGTAAATTAAAAAATAAAGAAGTTTGATTCATTAGTCCAACACCCGCTAAATTATTTTATAGTTATTTTATAGGTATAAGTTATACCTACATACATGTTGCGTTTTACGCTATTTTTATAAATCAATATTGCCTGGCAAATGTGTTTGTTTTAACCTCGGATTTACTTTTCACCAGGTATTATTTGTTAATGTAAATCATCATATAAATAATTAAAAAGTGGAAATAAAGTGGAAATTAGTGGAAATGTATGGAAATATGTGGAAATTATATGGAAATATGAGGAATTTATGTGGAAATGTGTGGAATTCATGTGGAAATGTGGAATTCATGTGGAAATATGTGGAATTCATGTGGAAATATATGGAATTCATGTGGAAATATGTGGAATTCATGTGGAAATATGTGGAAATATGAAAAATGGAAATACGGTGTACAAATTTTCAGATGCGGTTTACCCCTCGATGTGCACATATCTGAAGAGAAACTTTTTAAACCTAAACGCCCTAGCCTTATACATATCGTAACGGATTTGGTTAAAAAGTAGTTTTTTTAAATATGCCACTCAATTAACAAAAAGGGAAAGCCTAAATAAAAAAAATATTCTTCATAAAAGTTTCGCTTATGTCTTGACAAGGTAAAAGAGGAAATTCCATATTTTTTGCTTATAAGCTAACAAAGATATCACAATAAAATATCGTAGCACTTTTTCCTCGACTTTTTCCTTCCGCTACCAGCGCGGCAGGCCGCGGCCTCACGTCGTGTCGAGCCCTTCAAATTTTACTCCCGGCGCACGTTAAGAAGTTTCACTTAAAAAATATTAACTTTTAAAATTTGACCCAATTCAGTACTATTTATTTTGTCAAAGGCAAAACTAGTTTAGTACCAAAATTAAAACTAGAAAATTTAATGTATTATATTTATTCGTAAAATCTCAAAGAAGTGCAACCACCCCCTCGAACCACCCTCATCAACAAGTTCTCGAACAAGGTATAACAAAAATGCGACATGCGAAGATTGTACGCAAGGAATCTCAGTCGGGTATGTATCGTGGCAATATTGCTTTTCTATTTTAACATATAGCAAAAAGAAGGATGGAAATACGATCAATTTGTCCAGTTGACTCATGCGCTAATGGATAGCGATTGCACGCATGGCATGGTTGCCAGATTAACTCAGAGGACATAATTACGGACATTTTAATAAAAACATTTCACTAACGTATAGTTTGAGGGGCTACTCTTGAAGACCAACAAGCTTTCTGAAAAACGAACTGTCCGTCATAATGACGAAGGTAGGGTCACTGAAAGGTATGATCAGAGACAAACTTCGTTGCTTATCTCGGTACTATGATGCCCGAGCAAAGTTGAGTGAAAACTGGACAAAATTAATTTTCTAAAATTGTATTTCGAAAACTAATCGTCACCAAATATCACGTTTCATTCAAACCTCGGTTCAAAAGTACCAAAACGGTCTAATATGTTTTAAAACGGTTTATGGGGATGGAAAAGCAAAACTTGCTACATAGGGATTATTGGTGGTACTCAATTCATAAATGGCAATGTTGCCAATGTTCCACTCTCGGTTTCACTTTTTGAAATCAGCTGATTTGAAAGTAACTACCTTTCTTAAGAATCGAGATTTTCCCTCAAAAATAGGATAATTTTCAAGATATCAACGCACATAAAAAAATATCTGTATTTGATCTAGATTTCCACATCCAATGCCGCAAGTATACTTAGTTATACCACAGCTTATCAGCTACTCATCTCTACCGAAATCGGATAGTTGGAGTGTCGGGCACTGCGCCTACCTGGCAGTGCCCTGAGCGGTTCAGCTCCACGGTCTCGTGATTTTTCGGACAATGTAATGACAGGAAGCGAACTGAATTTAAAATGAACATTCGCTTCAAAATCCACGACAGATTCGTCCGAAGCCGCGGCTATCGCCCTAAAAAGACGGGAAATTTCAAATTTTTATACAATTTGCCTTTTAAAATCGTTATTAAAAGGATTTTAGACGAATAAACATCATATTTTAAATTAAACGAATTGTCAAAAGTATCATTCAGATGCCCAGACGTTTATAACCGAGTTTACAACAATATTAAGTCATGGCCCACTTCTAAAATTTTCACTTGACTTTCCCAAATCAAAGGATAACGCCGCAAGATGAGTAGCTGGCTCGGTAGCTGGTATTGAATAAGCTGTGGTCCTCGCTGTGGTTATACTTCAATTAAATAAAACATTATTCTTATTTAGTAAGGTTAAGTTAGTATTGATTTAAGATGAGTAGGTACTTGAAACAAGTATATAGGGGTATTATTGTTTCATGAAGATTGGTATGTTTATGTCATACCTATATTATACTTCAATATATTCTGTGTTATATTTTAAGTAAACATAATATAAGTTCTTCAAAGTGGAAAATGTTTTTAAAATAAGGATAAATTGGATTTAAAGCAAATATTACCATTCTGTCTGTTAACATACGACATGCTTCAATGAAATACAAAATATATTTTTTTTACTACTAACATGATAAATCACCATTATTTACTCCATTCCTCAAATGAGAAGTAACATTTCTCACCCTAGGTAAATAATAATATAAAAAAAACCTAGGTCAATAATGAAACGGAAACGGAAAATGTCAAAATGTCAAACTTGTTAGTTTGACAACTAGTTGTCATTTCGGATTATTTGAAAAATGAGTAGGAAATGATTAATTTCAAAATCTAATCACTTCAAATAATGATAAGGATTGTATCAGTGCTATTACTAAAAAAATTATATACAGTATAACTCACTTTTCATGACTCCCCATAATATTCTTAATAATAATGCGATTTTGTCAAAATTTAGATGGAAAGAAGGTACTTTTGTATGGAGCTGTCAGGAGATTAGTTACGATATCTGTCAATTAGACAACTGAACTTCCAGGCTACTTGATATTTCGAACTATTTGAAAAATAAGTAGAAAATGACTAATATAAAAATCAAATCGAATCAAATATGGTAATATATCAGTGTTAGTAGTAAAAAAAATTCTATATATACCTCGGTTGAGAAGGCCATTATTAACCTCGCACATTATATCCTTCGGCGCTATGCGCCTCAGGATATAAAAGTGCTCGGTAAATAATGGCTTACTTCTCAACCTAGGTATATAATATACTATTATTGGGCCCTTGTGTTTTCGTGTGACATAGTTGAAAGTGTTTCATAATGGAAGAATTATTGAAATCCTGGGACTTGGAATAAATTATTCCAAAGTGTTTAGGTAAGTTTTTTGCTCGGTTTTTAGCTATTAAGGTAAATAATAATGTGATTTTATATTGTAACTGTTATCAAATGGCTATACATGCTGGCAGCGAGGTACGCTTATTATATCTAATAAGTATATCTAACCTTTTATTACATTTAAACAGTAAGCACAAATATAATATCGAATAAAAAATATAAATTCTTGAAAAAGGATCGCACAAAATCGACCTCTTCGATTTTATACATCTAGTACATCGGTGGACCGCATCTCTATAGTGTAGTACCGGAATAAACTGCACAATCCGGACGTTTTTGAGATAAGCTTTCTTTTGATTCATCTATAAAAACCGTTATTGGAGATGGAGCACAATAAAAAATACTTAGTAGGAAATCGAGTAGGAAATGTTCATTTTGTTCTAAATTCTACAGCTTTTTAGTATAATTTTCGAACGTTAATATTTCGCGAAATAGTCAAATCGAGTTATAGATTTGACTATTTGACTAGATTTTTTTGAAAGTATACATCTCGTAATACATGGACGCATTAATAAAAGAAGAGGGAATAGATGACAGTCAATTTGGGTTCAGAAACGGACTAGGTACCAGAGAGGAGTTGTTTGCACTGAATGTGTTAGCACAGAGGTGTCTAGACATGACTATGGATATGCATGTCTGTTACCCAGTAGGTCACGTTGACTTCGAAAATGCCTTCTATAAAGTAAGACATGAAAAACTAGTCAAAATTCCTAGAACAAAAAACATAGACAACAGAGATTTAAGAATAATAACAAATCTTTACTGGAATCAATGCGCACAAATAATAGTGGACAATGAACAAAGCCCAGAAATAGAAATAAGGAGAGGAGTGAGACAGGGATGTGTTATGTCTCCTCTGCTCTTCAATGTATACAGTAAATCAATTTTTGAAGAGGCACTACTATCTGAGGAGGAAGGAATAATAATAAACGGAAAATTAATAAACAATATAAGATTTGCGGATAACACAGTGAGTATGGCAAGCTCTGAGGAAAAACTTCAAAAACTATTAAATAGAACCAGTACATTTTGTGAACAGTATGGATTAAAAATAAACATAAAAAAAATGGTAATAACAAAGAAGCCAAAAATATAATCAAACATAAATTTACTGGATCGACAAATGGAAAGAGTTCGAAAATATAAATACCTGGGCACCTGGATTACAGAAAATAATGACCAAACAACAGAAATAAGAAGTAGAATAGAAACAGGTAGAAATGCGTTTGTAAAACTGAAAACAATCCTCTGTTCCAGAGACCTCACAAAAGAACTAAGAGTGGGAACATTAAGGTGCTATGTGTTTTCAATACTATATTATGGACTCGATTATTGACTGGAAAGCTGGACGCTTAAACAAGAACACATAAACAAACTGCAGTCGTTCGAAATGTGGTGTTATAGAAGATCGCTCAGAATAACATGGACAGAAAGTAGAACAAACATGGAAATACTTCGAGAAATGGGTAAAGAATATGAAGTAATTAACACCATAAAAGCAAGAAAGTTACAATATCTAGGACATAATAATGAGAGGACAGCGGTATGAGATGCTTAGACTAATTATGCAAGGAAAGATAAAGGAAAGAAGAAGCATTGTAGAAGGAGACTTTCATGGTTAAGAAATTTAAGGGATTGGTTTAACCGAGGGTTTAACCTTGGGTTTAACTGTATCTCAATAGAAATTTTTAGAGTGGCGGCAAATAAAGTAAGAATAGCAATGATGATATCCAACCTCCGATAGGAGATGGCGCCCAAAGAAGAAGAAGAATTATAGAGGTATGCCTATGTCAAAAATAAATGTGCTCCCAATATACAAGATGATTCGTTAAAAGATATGTTTTCATCCAGGTTTTTACATATAATTAAACCCCTCGTTAAACCCCTAACTAGAGTGATAACCAAGGTGAAAACTAAATACAAAGATTGTAGGGATTTAAGAGGATCCTCAGAAAGATTTTGATCATACAAGAAACCATTAAATACCAAATTTATAGAGATAAAATATTTTTGACCATACAGGTTGAGTCAAGAATATTACATATTTAAAAAATCCCGAGAAAAATCCACTTAATATTCAAACATTTTTGATACGACACATTTTGGGTATGATATTAATGGTTTTCGAGGAATTGACATTTAAAAAAACATTTTTGCCTAAAGTAAACAAATTAAGCTCTTGAGGTTTTTATTTTGTAGCTTTATAATAATGCCTACTTACCTATTTCCGAGCCTATTTACTTTGACTGCCTTTTGACTTTACATATAATAAATTTTAGGTAACCACTTATTTTTTTAGGCTACAGCCGAAAAATATCAGAGGTTTGTTTTTAATACCTCAGTTTTATATAGGATACCTAAACACTTATTATTTGTAGCTCGATTTGTAGCATTATTCAATGTTGATTAAGGATTGTCGGGTGATTTTAGGTAAGTGTTAAAGTATGTTTAAGCTTTGATTTAGGTTCAGTGGCTTAGTTGAGACCTCGGTTGAGACCATTGACTCTCAAGTCATTATGTATAATCTCGTGTATAATAGTGTTGAGTGAATTGAAAACATGGCGTTAACCTGTTGTGTTCCCAAATGTAGCGGGAATTACCAAAGTGGCATTTTTTTCATTTCCAAAAGAAGGTGAATTGAGGCAGCAGTGGATAAATCGAGGGGTAAATTCAATTAAGAGGGAAAAATCAAATATTGTGTTTCATTACAACTTAATCCCTGGAATGTTTTGTTTAAAGATTATTGCTGGAAGAATCGCGTTTATATGCCTATTTTCGGTTTTTTTTTTGTTTTTTTATTTCAATATGTCTTTTTCTGAGCAATCCAGATTAATGAATGTTTTCCTTTTAATTTTTAGTGATATACGTCCGAGTATACGTCTTGTGACTGGGAAAGCTTAAGTTGTTGGTACAGCTGTGAAAAGCATAATCAAGATATAGTATTACCTATATTTATATGATACATATTTAATTGTTGGTATTTAGAATTAGATAGGGCACACAGGTTTTTGTTAACTTGGCGCCTTATACACAAAAGTCGAGACAAAAGTTTTAATTTTTTTTATTTTTAATTAGTTATCTAATTTTTTTTTATTTGTAACAGATTTTTTCATAAATAAATGTGGTAGGGATCAAGGGTACTGTTCTCTCTAAAATATAGTAAAAGCATTTGTTCCAACCAAGAATACTCGGGTAAATTTTGTTTTTCTATTTTTAGACGCTGCGCCTAGCATTACGTGCGCAACGTGTGATACTATGTGTGATCGTTCTATTTTTTATTTTTAAAAATTGCAAAACATTTTACTTTACCCCTAGGGTCGTTATATTGTATTCAATGACTGTCTTGACCGAGGTCTTGGTCTAACGCAGGCAATGTAAATATACATAGTGAGGCCAGTCCTTTTTTATTGCACAGGCTCAAACCGAGGGGTCAACCACCCAGCAAAATTTGTACACCTATTACCATTTTTTGGTAATAACCCGTAATTTATTACTAATTATTACTGGTTATTACCATCCATTATAAGTTATTACGTAATTATTACATTTATTACGTTTTATTACCATTTATGACACATAATTATAACATGAAATAAAACCTCGAATAAAACTTTATTCAAAACCTGGTTGTTACAAAGCCATCCTAAGTCTAAATAACTGTTCTCA
This sequence comes from Pissodes strobi, assembly GCA_016904865.1. Lineage (NCBI taxonomy): Eukaryota > Metazoa > Arthropoda > Insecta > Coleoptera > Curculionidae > Pissodes > Pissodes strobi. The sequence continues at coordinate 15,529 of JAEQML010066006.1, forward strand.
ACAAACTGTTTTAAAAATTTAGATAACTGTTATATTGTTGAATGTAAGATATTACCTATGACTATGACGATGACCTTAAACCTCATTTCATTGCTCTGTATTTTTCTTTGTTTTTTACTAAATCATAACTTTTCACTGTAAATGGCTCATTTCCTTCCAACTGCATAGGTCCATAAAAGATAAATTCCTTCTTTATTTGCTGTTGTCTTCCCTCTTTGGTCAGACAAATTTTTCAAAATTCTTTTGTAAAAATGTTATTACATATTTCTTTTCATCCACAGATTTAATAACTCTATCAATGAACCAGTCCTCATCAAAATAGACTGAGTAATAATGTTCGTTGCGCATTAAACTACCTTCTTTTATTTCCTCACTTATTTCCTTTTGACTATCTTCTTTTTCTGATTCAATCTCTGGTTCAATAGAGTCGCACTCGAATTCGCTTTCTAAAGAAATCGTGTCAAGTTCTTCTCTAATGAAGAGTATATATATATATTTTCTGTCTGAATTTTCCTTTTTTGATATTAGTTCCTCCTATCTTAAGCGGTCTTTTCGTTTTTTCTCATTCCTTTTTTGCTTTTTTCCTTGTGTATTTATATTGGAGTTCATACCTCTTACTCTTAGTAACCTGTCAGTGGATAACCTAGATTTTTTATTTGAAAAAAAAACCACACCAGGGCGGATTTTTTTATGTGTTTTTCTCCTTTAAATAAGACCTATTTTCTTGGACGTGATGCGATGTAAAAGTATTTAAATCGAGCGTGGAGGGAAACTCAATGTCATCATTATTATTCTCATCTACGTCGTCGTCAATTACATTTGCCATTTCATCTTCAACATATATATTTTCAGGCACAGTGTCTGAGTCGAGATCTGAGTCTTCATGTTCCTCATCATCAACATGAACAGTAAGTTTAGTGGCTTGCCTTATCACCACTGTCTCGGTGTTATGATACATAATACCCAACTCAATTGCAGATTGTTTGGCGTGTTCTTCAGCCCGCTTAAGAATGACTTTTATTTCTTCCAAAGTTATCCAAAGAATAGGTAGAATGGCTCTGGTCTTCCGAAAAAAATTCTCGCAAGGCTGACTACTCATTAACCATGGAAGAAAACAATTGGGTTCATCTCTGCATTTTTTTCAAAATTAGGAGAATTTCAAGAGCATTTATTTCTATGCAGGTGTAGCAATTTATAGTTATGAAGTTTTTCCGCAGGCTTCTTTTTGTTGATATTAGCCAATTTTTCCAAATGCGAAGAAAGAAAACTACATCCCATATTCTTATATATTCTCTCAGTAATTAAAAGATTTTTTTTTTCAAAAAAGCATCCAATATATTCCGTGTCATGCATAGATACTGCACTATAGCCTCGTTGTGAGGAATTTGTTTTAAAAGGTTGATTGATTTTTCAGAACATATTTTCTCAATGGCGTCAAAATTCATCTTATCTCGCCGGAGAGCGCTAAATGTTGCTCAAATAAATATTTAGGTATCCACAGCAGAAAGAAAAAGAATTTATTTAATAGTTTGTGATTATAAATACCTACATCTCGACCTACATCTTAAGAATTGCGTATTAAGTAGGTATTTTTTAAATTATACTCGTTAGTTGTCGGCCATAAGCGCAAATAAATTATTTTGGTGTCCCTTTTATCACTATCAATGTCGTCAAGACCTGATTGTAAGATAGAAGGCATCCCAATATCTCTCTAAAACATTAATCTCTTATAAAAAGAATTTTAGTATAATAATATTTGGTTTGATTTGAGGTAATTATTACGTAATGTTTACGAGTTATTACGTAATTATTACATGTTACTACCAAATTATTACGTGTTATTACTGGTTATTACGGGTTATTACGTAATTAATACCTTTTATTACCATTTATTACGTCTTATTACCAGTTATTACGTAATTATTACCGAAATGTGTACACCTATTACCACAAGTGGTTGACCCCTCGGCTCAAACTGAAAAGAATAGGTAACATTTTTAAAATTCAGTTTTCTTAAAAATGTAAAGTTTATTTTTTTAACAAAACAGAATCAATTGCGTCAACTCAAGAAACTCCTGAAAAGTAAACATTTTTTCACATTACCTAGGCAAATGACAAGCAGAACCTCTACCTACTACACCACCGAGGCGTTGAAGGAATTTCGCTAGAACGTAAAGACATGGATAATTCCGAGAATTCCGATACATCTGGCCATATTACGCATGCACGGTTTCGCATCGAAAATTTGGTAGGAGCCCTAGATGCTTTTATACATTTGAAGTTCGCCCAACGTATTTTCATATTTTTACTCGTATTTTTATTTGTGGTTTGTTATTCATATTGCAAAATACGCCTACAACAGTAGAGTGAAAGTAAGAAAGTTTACGTTTTAAAACTAAAAAATATAAAATAGTTATGAAAAGGCCGCTAAAAAACCGATTTCTGTGTGATTGTGCTATAGACATGTAATGTAAGTTGATCCGAAAGCCCTCGCGAAAGCCCAGCTACAAAATAGATAAAGTGCAGGATTATATTATAGTTCTTAAACATAAACATAGTCTTATTTGTAATTTACATAATTTCTGAAAGCCCAGCTACAAAATAGATAAAGTGCACGATTATAATATAGTTCTTAAACACAAACATAGTCGTATTCGTAATTAACATAATTTTAAGCATTAAAAACATTTTAAGTCTTTAAAAGGTAAACTTGAGAATCACCAATTAGGTAGGGAATAAGAAGACGATTTCTTTAATTCACGGATTTTATCTCGTTTTTGTCACTTTCTTTAAGGAAAAAAGAATACATTGTCAACCAGTGCATTCGCCTCGGCATTCGCACTCGAATTAGCTGATGACATGGGCCATGACGTCTACCGTTTCTCTGTTGTTTATTAAAAAAAAAAGCTGTCTGTGTCTTATTTTCACTATGTCAGTTTCCGATAAAAAAAATTTAGAGCTTAAACTTACACGTTCAAATAAATAACTTCTCATAGTAAGTCTGGTTAGAAAATTGCGAAAACTCATTTAGATTTTCCGAAATACGTTAAATATTAAATATATCTTTAAGTATAAACCGAGGTATAAACCTCGGTATAAACTTATGTTTAAGAAATTGGATAAACCCACTTTATACGAGTATATCAATTTAATTAGGTCTGTACATATATTTTTCTTTGTTGCTAAGAAGTTCTGATGCTTTAGTAATATCGTCAGTCACTGTATAAAGAATGTATTTCAAACGGATCCGGAAAGATGTTGAGAAGAGGTGCAGGCAATAAATATTACAATATAATCCAATATAGTTCGTTTTTAGGTTTAATTGGAACTTTGTCAACGTGTCCTAAGACTTCCTCTCTATTACTGCCGCTATGATTCTATTGAGATTATAAATATGGTCAGTACGTAACAGTTGCTATAATGTTAATATCAGTTCGATACATCCTGTCACCAGCGACATTAATTAAATTTGTGGAACGAAACACTGCAAAAGGCAAAATCTTGTCCAACTTTTAGATTTTGCCTCAAATAAACAGTGTGTCCCAGGATAGGTGGCCGAATAGTACAAATGAAACTACAACTTTTTAATTTAAAATCATTGTTTTGAGATTATGGTCTGCATGGACTGAAACGACAATTCACCAAATTTTACTCAAGTTAGTACTATACAGGGTGAGTTATAACGAAATTGGAAAAAATCGCCACTAATGAAGTACCTACCTTTAATTTTGAAGTTAAAACAAAATGTTATTAAGATACGGTGTTCAGAATTAAAATTTATGCCACAATCTGGAGTTATAATCTCGTTAATTTAAACTATGGCATTTGAAAAAATATCCTATAACTTTTTGCTACTAAAGCATAAACATACACACCTTAAAGCACACACCAAGCACACCAGACCTGTACTTTAATAACCTGACACGTCTTTTTTAAGAGCTATTTTGACGTTCCCAAGCGAGTTCCCAAGCCTTGCCAATACATGAAAAATTCTCATACAGTGTTATGGACAAGGAAAAAATTCAATACCATATATGTGATTTTAATTTAAAATATCCTGTAAGATTGTTGCCGATAACATTAACCTAAAGAATACTTGAAACATTTTTAACTCGTTTTAACTTCAGATTATGACATATTTTAATTCTGAACAATGTATCTTAATAACATTTTGCTCTAACTATTAAATTAAAGGTACTTCATTAGTGGCGATTTCTTCCAGTTTTGTTATATCTGACCCTATATAATACCGATTTGAGAAAAGCCTGGGACACGCTGTATAACTCGTCATTATAGACCTCGTTATAGACCTCAACTCTCGTGTGGCACATGATGATGATTATCTTAGCGATGAACAGGAAACAATATAATTTAGTATACGACGTACAAACTTTCGAGAATTTTTCGGAAATAAATTACCATCTGTTTTCTCCGAGGTTTTCTCCCATCACTGAGTTTTATTTTAACTTGCCAATCTAATCTACTTTGTTTAACTTTTTCTGGTTCGTTTGTTAGAGTTTAGTTAGTTTGGGTTATAACTGAGCTAAAACAAACTCAAATACAATATGCTAAACCGTCACTAATTCATATTTCACAAATGATAATGCCTTATGGTAAGATTTACAGCTCCATTATAAACATACCCTGTACACTCTTTTGAACCTGCTGAGCAGTAGCTCTTTTATCGTTACCTAAACTGCACTAGTTTCTATTTTGTTGTTTTTTTTTAATGGTAATTTAAGTTCCTATAAGATTTTTCTCATGAGCATGACATGTCGAAGATGAAGAAGGTTTGAATCTCGGTTTGAATTGAGGGTCCTATATATTTGATACCGGCACTAACTA
>JAEQML010066007.1:0-20367 GCA_016904865.1 Pissodes strobi
TGTTCCGATAATTCGATAACATGTGCTGGAAAATCCTCATTCATGGCGATCTTGTCTAGAGCCTCATCGATTGGTATGCTGGGGTAGAGTGAGACGATATCTAAACTTGCAAGAATATCATTTTCGCCTAAATGGATTTCTTCGAGTATTCTGGTAAGGTGTTCCGAATTTTTGACGTTAGATTCCGCACGTTCAGTTGTTGGTTGCATTATACTTGCGAGATATTTTTCTAGTTTTTGTATTGGAGAATTCACTGCACTTACGATGGGTCTTAAAGGCACACCGGGTTTGTGTATCTTGGGTAGGCCGTAAAGTTTTGGACATCTGCTGAATTTTTCTCGTGGGATCATAATTTTCTCAATCTCTGGGTCTAAGTTTGCTGCTTTTATTTTGGTTTTGGTAGTCTTCTCTAGGTAAGTAGTTGGATCCCTGTTGGATATTTTATATGTTTGATCCTTAAGAATGTCCGCCATTTGCTTCATGTAGTCATCGGTGTTCATCACGACTGTTGCGTTTCCTTTGTCTGCTGGGAGTATAGTTATTTCCTTGTTGTTTTTGAGGGATTTAAGGGCATATATTTCGGAAAGTTTTAAATTTGGTCTTGGTGGTCGGCTTGTTTTTAGTACACGGGCCACTTCTTGTCTCACTTGCTCGGCTTCTTCTTCTGGTTTCTTGTCTAGTGTCGATTCTACGTTGGATATGATCTCTTCTGTCAGTATCCTATGTGGAGCTAGTGCAAAGTTGACACCTTTACTGAGTACCTTATTTTCACATTCGGTAAGTTGGTGATCCGAGATGTTGTGGACTACTTTGTTGGTATCCAGTGTTTCTTCCGTGCGCTCTATTGTACGGTTTTGCAGGTTTTCAAACTTCTTCTTAAGCTTCTCTGTTTTGAGATTGGTGTCAGATTCCGTGCGCCAGAACGATACAACTGATTATATCAACACCAATATCTGAAACATACACATTAAATAAGTGACACAAATTGTAAACTTGTTAGGTAAAATTTATTTCTATTTCTAGAATTAATCCTATGAACAGCAAATGGTAGTTGCTCAAGAATACTTGGGCAATCTATGTTACCCTTGAGAGTCTTGTACATAGTCCACAAAAAAAATTATCCTTACCGAACAAATAATTATTGTCACATACTCGCTGAGGATAAACACCAATCTTTCTAAAACAAATACCTTTTAAAAATTGTCTCTGCACTCCTTCGATGATGTTAACCCACACGCTGTATTGAGACCAAATCACACCAACATATTCCAGGATTGGTAGTACCAATGTATCAAAGAGATGAATACCCACATCAACATTAATATCCCTGGTATTACGCACAATAAAAACCTGATATTTTCTGAGTACTCTTTATTTTATTAAGTATGTGTCCCGAGAACGATAAAGAAGTATCAAACGTAATTCCAAGATCCTTTTGTTCAGATACACGATACACGATTAAGTATTTCATCTTTTAGAATATAATCAAAGAATATTGAGTTTTATTTTAATGTGAAAGGCATGCATAGACATTTATCTAAATTAAGATTAAAGTTAATACTATGGCACCAATTAGCTATATAAAATTAAGTTCCTTTTGAAGAATAATACAACTGAGATGTATATTTCAAATGAAAGCTTAAAATCATCGGCAAAAGCCAATGATCTAACATTCTGGACTTTGCACAGACACTATTAAATGCTACCAAAAAAAGCAAAGGTCCCAGGTTATATCCTTGAGGAACTACAGAAGTGCCAGTATAAATAGCAGATTTGCTACCCCTTACTTCAACATACTGGCACCTCTTATTTTCGTCATTCCCCAAGTAAGACCGTATTGAACTTATTAAAAATTCGGAAACCTCTATTTTCCTCAAACCATTTAAGATGACTAATTCTAAATTTGTATAAATTACAAAACTTGAGCTTTTTGGTTTGCCACTTCATTATATATTGAGCAAAAATAGCTAGATTTGTAAATGTTCGAGGCAAAAATCGATGCTGATTGGGTGATATTTTTTCAGAAACCGCATCAAAGAGCATGTAAAAAATGAAAGGTTCAAATATTTTCGATATAGCACATACAATGGTTATCAGCCTGTAGTTTTTATGTCTTGCCTTGAACCACTTTTATATACTGGAATAGCCTTGCTTAGTTTCCAAGTTTTAAGAAAAATAAAGGTTTTTAATATAAGATTTAGTACTTGCAAGGGAATTATCAAGAACTCACCACATCCCTTTAACACATATGATGGAATTCTATCAGGACCAATACATTTGGTAAAGGCCTTATCAACATCTGTGCATGAAATAACTTTCTACAAAAATATGATCTTACTTCAGAAGTAAAGAATCCTGCATCATCGGAATCATCAGCATCTATAAATACTGATTTAAAGCAAGATTCAAAATCATTTGCTAATTCATGAGGTCAACTAAAAACTTCATTATCAAAAGTAATCTCATCCACCATATCCGGACTGTCTTTTAAACTGTTTAAAAATGGCCAAAATAATTTTGGATCAGACCTTAAACTTTATTCCACATCGAAAAGGTATCTTTATGTGCTTCCTTAATTTTACCTTTAACTATACATCTCAAATTGTTACATTTTAGTTTCCAATACTGGGATCTGGTTCACCTGGATTTTAAAAAACACTTATGTTTCTGTTTATTGAACAATTAACTGACACAAATTATGAAAATCAAGAAACGATTTAAAATTGTCTACAATAAAATTGCATGATAAATTATTTACATAACTAGGAATGTAGAAGTCAGCCTTAATAATGATATCATAGTAGTTTTTATTCCCTATATGTGTTTTAATTTTGTCATAAAATTTATCATATGTTACAATAGGGCTATTTGGAACAATGTACACTTTTACCAACAGTAAAAAACCATTGTTATTTAACTTAATTTGTATACACATTGCTTCCTCATCATGATCAAAGATGTGAATTTCAGAGATAATAAAACTATTTATCAAGGCAACAAAAACACCCCCACCCTGAATTTTTTCAGTTAATAAAGAATTCTTATCTTTCCTAAATGTAGTTCTATCTGTAAAGCAGAATTCTGAAGTTAAAATTGAATCGTTTAGCCATGCTTTGGTTAAAGCGATAAAATCATGATCGCTATTAAGTAAGTTTAATTCAAGTTGATTTAATTTTGTTTTTGTACCCCTACAGTTTTGATATGAAATCGTCAATTCACTATTTGTTTTGCTTAGGTGGTTATTTTCTGATGTAAAATTTGATGAAAATTTTCTGGTACCAAACCAATACATATATTTATACTTTGAGAAAAGGAGGTTGCCGAAGATAAGTTGACATCATGATTATTATTAATGCTGCTGTCTTTTAAGGTGGAATTGTTGCTTTCCAGCATGCTAGTTGAGGTTTCATGGGGTTCATCAAATTTTACACATGTTCAGCTGCCATACTTAACATTATAGAAGATTTTTTTGTGGAGAGAATATCATTATTATGCTTTTTTGCTTGATTATTGCAAGTGTCTAAAAAAACACCGCACGAGGACAGCAACGTCTCGTTTAAATCCGTTGATATAAGAGACGGAAAATTTCAAGAACGTCTTCTAACCAGAAGAGTAAGACAGCTCCTAATGGCAAACAAAAATAAATGCAAAGAGTGCGACAGCCATGTAGACCCTCTAACATCTATGAACAAGCCTAGTAGAGAGATTAACAATGCCCTTGGGGAGGCCACAGACCATTTAAAGGCGAAACATGGCTACATGACAACAAAAAGGACTGAGGTCAAGGCCAACATAGATACAGGTAGAGAGAACCTGCCTAAGAGAAAGAGGCTCTCGAGAGAAGATACACCGCCTCATTCAGTCGAGATGGAAATTGAACCATCAGTCAAAGAGACCACGCAAAAAACGCTGCAAAAAACCCTGGCGCCAACCTCTATGGGGGGCTTTGCCAGCGATTGTGAAGCGGTAGATCCGCCCCAAACTTCTACACACCCGGCAAAGGAAGGCGAAAATCTTATATTTAAAGTGCCCTGTAAAACTCTGCATTTAAAAAATAATGTAAAACATGTACAGCTAGATATAGGGGGCCCTCCCCCCATTCCCTTGAAAAACACCTATGAACCTCTAAGTGACCTTGATGACGATGCCTCAAGCAAATACTCCGGCAACTCCAATAGTGCAAGAAAACCCGTCAAAAAAGCCTCTGAGCGCACGCAGAGGAAAAAAGCGCCGCCAAAGGCAAAACCTCCGCCGCCCCCGCCACCAATTGTTCTGCAGGGCATATTCAAGAGTCATAAGACATTACTAGAGGACTTATGTACTCCGTGCACTTGATGGGGACATCTCACTCTCTGAAATTAAGGAAGAACTCACAGACGCCTATAATATTGACATCAAATCCATTTTCTTGATGAAGAAAACACGGTACCCACTTTATCTGGTCGTAGTGCCATCAACCATAACCCTCAAGAGACTACAGCAGGAAGTCCGCACTCTAATGAGTATTAGAGTGACTTGGGAACACCGCAGGAGTGACAGGGCAATTATGCAGTGTAAACGCTGCCAGACTCATGGCCATTCGTACACCTACTGCAAAAAAGCAGTCAAATGCAGTAGGTGTGCCGGGCTGCATGAGATTACCTCCTGCACCCCGGAGGCAATCATCAGATGTGCCAACTGCGGCGGAGATCACAGGGCAATCAGCCAACAACCTCCGCCTGATAGAAACAAAAACTATGACAGGGACTTCCCTAAGGCTCGTTTCACACTTATGAGGTTTTACGAGGCGCGGCTCGAATGCGGCACCCGCCTCGCAAACCTCAGTCCCGTTCACACCTAGAGATTTACATTCGGTAAAGTTGTAGAATAGGTGTAGTCTTTCATAAATGGATAGAAGACGTGCGATTGCAATGCTAGTCCTTTATAGACGGATAAAAAAAAAGAAAAAGACGTAGAATTCATTGGATTCATCCTATTTTGACAAAAAGATTACAGTATGGTGCCTTTTACACATTAATTAATGAATTAAGGCAGAATGAAGACAAATTTTTCAACTACTTCAGAATGTCGACAAGATCTTTCGATGAGCTATATCTGCGATTGAAAGATTCCCTTCAACATCAAGATACGTTTATGAGAGAGTGTATTCATCCAAATCAAATGTTGGCCGTTACCCTCAGGTAAATAATTAAGTGAATGCTTTTAAGCAATTAATACTTTTATTTAGTAAAATGTATTAACAATAGTATACCTAAGTATTATTAACTAAACACTTGAACGAGAGAAGTCAAAAGATTCATCATATGTGTTGTCCTCAGAGAGTGAAGAGGGGCTGTTGTACGAAGAGCCAGGCTGCGAAAGCAACTCGTTGGCTTGATTGTAGTATTCATCTGCTGTAAGTGTTGCTCCTGTGACCGATTGCTGCTGAGTACGCAAATTTGACTGCAATGCAATCGGATATTGGGGCGACTGCATTGCTGTTGAATAGTGAATTGGCTGCAAAGCTGTGTACTGTGAGCTGTGCTTCAAAACTTGATGTTGAGATGTCGACATTTGAGGTGGATGTATAGGTACGGAGTTTCCAGTGCTAGAGTTTCTAAGCTTTCTTTGCTTCATAGTTTGTGCCACTTTCAAAACTTCCATTTGGAACTCGAGTACTTCTAATTCATCGAAATCTTGAAGTGAAGGGAGAATTCCGGTGAAAAATGAAAGGTGTCGATTTGGTTTATCCCGAACGGCCTCAAGCATCTCTTGTTCAATGGGGTCGATCTTACGTTTCTTTGACTCTGGCATTTTGAAAGTTTTTTCCTTCTTATTCCCTGCTTCATCTTTGGCCCTCGAAGACTTTTCCTGACCATTCTTATATTCCTCAGTCCTATCTTCCTCACTCATTCCATCTGTTATATCATCATCAACATTTTGTGTTAGAGTATCTTCTGTTTCTCGGCCTTGAAATATTTTATCCAAAAATCTCAACTGCGATTCGTAGATATAGGTTTTAATCGTTTGCACCCCAGCTCCTGATTTCTTTGCAGCTTTAGTCTTACTTAGAGATTTTCGGTATGAATCTCGTAGGTTTTTCCACTTTTTCATTACTTCTTTACCTGTAAACAAATTATTAGAGTAATAATTAATTAGTTAAATCAATTGAGAAAAAAAATATTACCTAGTTTATTTTGCTTATCTGTTTTTTTTTAGTAATTTACTGTATTATAGTTTTTTTTTTCAGGTATTTGGCGAGTGGTTGCAGTTTTACGGATTTGCATTATAGTTATCTGCTTGGAATTTCAACTATAAGCAAGATTGTCAGAGAAGTGTGCCGTGCCATCTGGCTAGTACTGCGTGCAGAATGTATTCCAGTACCAGATAAAAAACGATGGGAGTTAATTGCTCATTAATTTGAAAAAAAAGTAACTTTCCAAATTGCATAGGGGCGGTGGACGGGAAACATATAAGAATAGTCCATCCTCTTAACTCAATGCATCTAAACTACAAAGGGTATTCATCTATAGTTCTTATGGCAGTAGCCGATGCTAATTACCGATTTGTTTATGCTGACATTGGAGCGTATGGGAAAGATTGCGATTCCAATATTTTTCAAAACTGCTCTTTGTGGACGTCAATAATTAATAAAACGTTGGATATTCCCGAAGACAAGTGCCTCCCTGGTTCACAAAGTCCAAGAGTACATCATTTTTTGTTAGCAGATGATGCTTTCGGGCTGCATATGCATCTACTCAAACCATACGGTGGACACAACCTGACAGTGAAGAAGAGAATTTTCAATTATCGTCTGTCGAGGGGCCGTAGGTACGTAGAATGTACTTTCGGCATTCTAAGCAACAAATGGAGGATCTTCCATCGCCCCATTAACTTGTGTCCCGATTATGCCAAAGATATAGTAAAGGCTTGCGTCATTCTCCATAATTTCATACGCGATCGAGATGGATTTGCAATAGAAGATACGTTCACCACATCGGGACTTCAAGAAATCACGGTTAACACTAGTGGAATCGCACAACCGGGAATAGCGGCAAAAACGGTTAGAGATTTACTTAGTGACTATTTCTTGACTGATATTGGTTCATTACCGTGGCAGTTGTTAAAAATCTGATATATATGACTCAAAATGCAGCCGCCCTCAAGGAAATTTTGATTCTATAAGCAGTTCAATACTATTAATATCTGAACATCGCTCTTTATAATAGCAGCGATCTCACGTTAATATAAGTAACCACTTTTAAATTATATTAGAATAATATTGATACCTCAATAGATACTTACCAAACTCATTTTTCTTTTTGTCATCCAAGTCTGCATACTCACTTTTTAGTTGATTAAAAACCTCTTTCCACGCTTGGAAAGTTTTATTTCTGTCTTTATATTTTTCTTCTGTCTTATCCCATAAAACTGGTCTCTCCTGGACCAGCATAATCAAACAATCACTATCTACATCAATGCAACTCATTTCGACGAAATTTATTAATAATTATACACGGTTTATCCCAAAACAAATGAGGGAGGATACAAAAATAACGAAAGTAAATCTCGAAAGTGTGAACGGCTAAATAAGCTTGTTAACCAATTGACCCGCGTTGGAGCCTCGTTGAAACCTGTTCGCGCCGACGCGGCTCGGGGGATAAGCGGTGGGCACTCGGCGTCTCTTCGGTTATCACGCGGGAGAGGTTTCGCGAGGATTCTCCATTCCCACTTGTCAGGCCACATAGCCAGTCTGCAACTAACTCTGACAACATTGCATTTAGTGTCTCTCGATTGGCAAATATAATTCATGAAATGAATTCACTTATCAACCTAGAAGAGCTGTTTTTTGCCCTGGATGAGTACGTCTCGATGCTCAAGGCGTGCCACGGCGACAAACAGCTCCTAATGCAAACTTCCATTACATTTTTTACAGTAGAGTACCAAAAATACAATATATAATATGTACATATTGTTTAACTGTATATACTCATTGTTTTTATTATGTACGATATAATATCATGGAATTGCAATGGAATCAAGCAAAAGTTTGGCGAATTCCGCAATTTTTTGCATAAATCCTGTCCCCAGATTATTTTCTTAAACGAAACGCGCCTAAGCCAATAATTTGCTTTTAAATGCAGGGGTTACCGGATAGAACGATCCGATCGGCCTGGTGGAAGGGGAGGAGGAGTTGCCTGCCTAATACACAAGTCAGTGGCATACAAGAGACGTGCAGATCTTAATACCGCAATAGAATATGTAGCCCTCGAACTAGGCGGTGGCCTGTGTATTGGGAGGGGGGGAATACGCTCCTCCGAACTGACGCCTTCTCGAGCGTGATTTCTTCGCTTTTTTAGAACCGGGACGCAAGTCGCTGCTTATCGGTGACTTTAATGTATACCACACTGCATTTGGCGATAACAGGACAACTCCCAAAGGCCGTGTGTTACACGGTATAATAGAAAATAACCTGGACATCCGATATCCTCGCCCAAACGCCCCGACATATTATTCTTATGGTGGAAATTTCAGACCCTCATACCTGGACATAGCGATTTCCCGGGGGATGAATAGACTAGACGCGCTGAAAGTGATTAGTGACCTTAACTCGGACCATCTTCCAGTCGGAATTAGCCTGCCGGCATTAAGGCTCGACAGGCGGCCGGTAGTCTACGAGACATTTGTCTCGTACAAGAATTCTGACTGGAGGATGTACCGGGAGAGGTTGAACGAGGTCACGGTCATCCCTGGCCGAATCGACACGATCCAGGAGCTTGAGACTGAAGTTAACACCCTAACATCCAACATACAGCGCGTACGTGACGCAATATGTCCGGTAGTCAGGAAGAGGCCATTCGTGGAAACTCTTCCTGATAATATCCTTAATCTTATCAATTTCCGGAACCGTTTGAGACGTAGGTGGCAAAGAAGCAGGAATGAGAACGAGAGGCGGCGAGTGAGCGTGATCAATGACCAGATTAAATGGCTCATACGAGAGCACAAAAGTGCGAAGTGGATGAGCTATGTGAATGACCTAGGCACGAGTGACGGCTCACTGTGGAAGCTCGCCAGGCGAGTCCGCAGTACCCCCCCCCTCAATACCCGGTGCTGAAGCACCGAGGACAAGATATTCTGGATGACCAGGGGAAGGCGGAGGCATTTGCGGACTCGCTTGAGGAGATCCACAGATATGCGACGAACTCTACGCCATTGCAGAGGAAAATCACGCAGCGAGTCCATCTGTTCAGTGGCCGCGCTTACCCGATCCCCCCACCGGTACTCCAGAAGCTTCTGGTCACCCCCAATGAGATCAGCAAGGTCTTAAGCCACCTACCGAGGAATAAGGCCCCGGGACTTGATAATATACCTTACCTGCTCCTGAAAAACCTTCCCAGAAAAACCATTATACAATTTATGCATATCGTCAATGCCATAATTCGCTTGCAGTACTTCCCGTCTTCCTGGAAGGGCGGCCATAAAGCTGACATACTCCCTAGGGAGCAGTTCGGTTTTCGCAGCGGACATAGCACAAGTATGCTCGCTGCGAAGATCGTACAGGGTATCTATGACAGCTTTAACCAAAGGCATTGCACAGCCCTGCTTCTCCTTGACATAGAAAGGGCGTTCGACAGGGTGTGGCACGACGGCCTGCTATACAAACTTTTCATTGAGTATGAGTACCCACTCTATCTAGTAGCGCTCGTCGGGTCATACCTTGCCGGACGTACGTTCTCGGTGAAAGTCTGCAACGCGATTTCGTCCACACGACCGGTCGAAACTGGAGTGCCGCAGGGAACAGTACTATCGCCGCAACTATTCAGCTATTATATAGCTGATTTTCCATCCCACCCAGATTCGTCTGCGGCCTTCTACGCAGACGATACCGTTCTACACACTAGCGCCCCTCATGCACAGGCCACAGTCGACAACCTGAGTCGACACATGGAGCTAGTCCTTGGCTACTACGAAAAATGGAAAATTAGACTCAACGCCGGGAAAACCGAACTGGGTATCTTTTCGCGTAAGAGATCCAGACCCGAAGTACTTCCTCTAAGACTAGGAGATACCGATATAGTAGCCAAGGACCAGGTAAAATATCTCGGGATCGTACTAGACAGGGTACTTAGGTTCCACAACCATGTAGCACATGTGAGGACTAGGAACATGACGGTAATCAACAAACTAGGAATGTTGATTAAACATAGATCAGTTCTTAGCCCTACGAACAAGCTCAGACTGTATAAGGCCATTACAAGACCGACTCTCTTGTACGGCGCACCAGTGTGGTGCTCTGTGGCTGAAAGTTACCTAAAGTCAATTCAGGTAATGCAAAACCGGCACCTGAGGGCCGTGTATCCACGGGCATACGGACCAGAATTCGAGACCTGCATAACTGGGCGGGCATAGAATACGTGCGCGAATTCATGGACCGTCTAGCGTGCAGGTTTTATGATACCGGAATTCGTGGCTCGCCGGAGACAGCGCATATGGCTGACTCCCGATACGACCCTGATCACCATGTATCTCACGGCCCAATTCACGGTAAAACAACCTTATTTTATCTGGAACGTAGACCCCCTTGAGATATAAATAACACCTAAATGCAAAAGCTGTATCCTGCAAAAACTTCCTTCGTTGCAAGCGAATCAATTTGTCGTTACCGTTTACGTTTAACCATTGATGTCTGTCTAAGGCAGGCTTACCCCTGGCAACATGAATTTGTAAAGCTTTACTCTGTAAATACTGTATATATTATGTAATCCTGGTAAAAATATGAATATATAGCACACATAAATATAGATGCATAAGACGAGATGCGTTAGTCGACTCAGGTTCATAGTCATTCGAAGGACGCGACAGAGATCTGTGCTCCTTGACTCCCTGCATGGAATTATGGCTTGCGATGCCTTGCCCTACCTTGATTCCATTGCTACTCCTCCCTCACAAGGACAGTACATGATACAATGTACCGTCCACTACATGTTTTTAAGTGTGTTTGTGTTGTATATACGTCTAGATAAACCAAAGAACCGTGAAGTGGAGTTTTTGCGTATTTTTCTCCACGTTTTCTATCCACAAATCTCGCCCACAGAAATCCCAGTGTTCAGTAACACACGATGCATAATCGAGAGACACTAAAACGCCATTGAAGGGATTGAATCCCAAGTATTGTTAGTAAAACAGGCTGGTTACGAACCATAGTTTGAGGATCGCTTCCTCCCTTCCGTACGAAGGGATTATTATTTGCAGGCTTGCGGCTTTGAGATGCTCCAGGCAAGAGCCAGGGCCAAAAGCACAAACTGTCAATATAAGTAATACAGAATGAACTATGAAATAGGACATAATACTATTGTTAAATGTGATAAATAAATGATTATTGATTGATTGCAAGTGTCTAAAAAAAACAAACCTTTCATTGGCAAACATTTTTTAAAGTTAAAGTTGTCGCAGATTAAAATTAAAATTATTATGCAAAGAAGAATAATTACAATGGGCTGGTGGAGACAAAACTATAATGCTTGTATGAGTAGTATTTTTTAAGTTATTTAGTATTAAAGACAAGCTTCGACTTTTAAAACTTGTATCCTACAAATAAAACCAGATAGTCATTTTGATTGAAATCATGAATCAGCACACCAATATTATTTGAACTAGCTTCATAAGTAGCAAACGCTTTGATCATACTCTGTACCAAGTAATCAGTTGCATCAAGCTGATCCCTTAATTTGTTTGCAAGGCCTTTTCCCATTTGATCACACAATATTCAAATCTTACCCTTCGGTTGGCTAAGTCTACAGGTAACAATTGAAAGTTTTGACCTACTACTATTTCTTTCAATTTCGTTTTTCCCCAAGTCAGTGTTTGCGTGGAAACACCCACTGTAGAGTTGCGGATCTCCCTAATTTTTTTGAATTAAGTAACTCAGAAAGATATTTATCATTTTCAAGCAGTAAAGAAAAATATGAACCCACCTACTGATTTTTGAATAAAATTGCTTTCGTATTTATGCTTCTTACCCTATGACTTGTCATTACATCTACTTTTTTGTTAATTTCATAATAAATCCTTATTTTAAAATATTTTTTTAAAATAAGTTTTATTATTTCCATTATGTGACAATCTATTGGATCATCATCAAATAGATGGTCCCAAAATGGTTAAAAATGTTTGATGGAACCAAATGAATAATTTTGGTTATAAGATAAGGCACCAAATTTTCCCCCTGCGTAATGTCGTTTGTTTTTATAAAAAAACGAAAAAAAATCTCTGCCGCTTGACAAACACTAATAACTAAAATTGAACCTTTATGTAATGCAGCATAGGTTTACATTTGTTGCAAACGGGATAAAGAAGTGCTTGAAGACTCAAGTACACTAAGACATTTGAACAAGTCAGACATTTCTTTAACCCTTTTCAAATCCTGCAATATAGCCCACAATATCATTGACATAATCAGTTCAGTCCCATGTTGGAGGGGTCAAGAACTCATTTTTTTCAAAATCTTCAAGAATTTTTTTATTGAAAGATTTAAATTCTTCAGAATCATGAAAATTACTTTCATTCCCATAACTACCGAAAGTTTTTGAGCTGCTGTACCGCGACACAAAATTGAAATTTTCTCCAAGTTTATGGCGTTGCCTGTATTTGGAGCGGAGAACGAGCAATCGCTTATAAGCCGCCTCAAACTGGCGTGCCGACGGATCCTCCTAAATTTTTTTAATAATATAGTTATTGTTACTAAATTAAATAAACTTAACTTACCTTTGCTTCTTATTCCACCAAAGAAGAGCTCTAAATGGTCCTGGGAGAATTTATAAGTCAATATATATTTAAGCAGCTTTTTTCTACCACGTACATTTGATAAATTTGTCGCAAGCTCTCCATGCAAATTAACAATCCTAGGAAGCCGGTTTTTCTTTTTGATTTTAGAACCTGTACTGCGTTAATTTTTAAATTTATTATGTAGTTTGATAACTCGTTCATAAAATCAAACATTGCTCCTGAGGTTGCAGGAGAAAGAGGTCTTTTGGAAAAATATTTGTCGAAGTAATTCCTGGAATTTAATATGTCAACTGCATTATTCATTTTAAGGATAAACTCCTTCATTTGCAAATCTTTAGATAGAAATTTTGATGCGTCAGATACACTTCTGCTCAATACTTGCACTTTCATTTTTTCTCTCTGCCATTCTAAATGCCTTTATTTGAGTTTTGTGGCAGCAAGCAATCCTTCTTTATTTTGTACATTTACCAGTTTAGTAATGTATTCTCATTTGATAAGTTCTCTATTCTGCTCTTCCAAATTAAACATTCCAAGGCAATTTCTAACAAGTTTTATTGCGTGCACTGCCTCAAGAAATAAGAAAACTTTTTCCCCGGTTACTGGATGTTTCATCGGAGTTCTTAAGTTTTCGGGATCAGAAAAATCAGCACCCAACAGTTGCATCATTGAAATATTTGGTGCTGCTCCGTCACATGTCAATGATGTTATAATGACATCAGATTCGTGTACAAACCCAAGCATCGGTTGACTAAATTTGCCTTTTCAGAAACCGTTATACCATTTAGCGAAAAGTATCCAACAGGTAATTTGCAGGAACCATTTACAGCTACCAGCATAAACACCAAAACCTCCCGAGCTTCTGGCACCATATCCGAATCCAAATGTATGCCAATATTGACATGGCCTGTAAATTTGGTCCAGTCCATTCAACCATTTTCCAGATTGACATTTCATCCATCACCAGATTGCATAAAATTTGTTCATCCTTTTTCTCCTCACATTTTAATTTTATGGCCATTAAAGCTTCACTTGTGAAGCCTGGTTCACCATTCACAGTTCTAAATCATCTGGACAATCGTTTTTATATGGGGCAATGTTTTATTAACCGTTTGCCTTACAAAATTATATGCTTTTGGTGAATAAAATGCAAGGATTAAAGCAAAACATTTAAGCTGATCATTATAAGCTTGGCATTTGGGTTCTTTCAACATTCTCTCAAAAATCTCCAGTGGAGGCCCAGCAAGAGAAGCCTACAAAAATTAATAACGTTTTACCATAAATAAATAAAACATAAATGATTTACCATTAACTTACTCTAATAGATGCTTCAGAGTTTTCACTAATTAGGGAATATCCTTTCATATGCTTAACTAAATCGTTTAAAGTTTTAATTCTTGAACGCAATTTTATATTTACAGTTTGCAAAGCTCTGATTTTTTTAGCTTGTTGCCTAACTTTAGTCTTGACTTTCAATAGGTTTGTAGATCTTCGTTGTGGAGTTTCAAAATTACTGCTAGTAAGATCTATATACAGGGTTACCCAAAAGTCCCGCATAAAATTCATATTTCTTTATCGGTTTTATTTTTAACAAAACGCTGAAACACGGTGAACACTTTTAAAGTTTGGCGTCCTTTTGAGTCTATTTTGGACCTTGCCGCTTCGACCTCTTGAGCAGGGTGAAATTGACCCCTAAAAACTTAAATGAAACAATGGTTCGAGAGATACCTCATATGAAGGGGTATTAAATCCTCTTTTCAGCCCCACCTCGTTTTTTAAATTTCAATCAGTAGTTTTTGAAAAAAAAGACGTCGGAATAATTTCTAAAGTATATATCATAAAAATTAAAATTACTAAATAAAATATTCAGTAGATAATTTTTATTACATGTTGATATTGTTTGAGCCATTAAGTTAGCTTTTTGTGATGACCTTGACCCTACTTTTTTATGAAGACATTTAAAGTAAACACAAAGTTGGCATTTCTCCGTGATTTATCGATGGTATATTTGTTGAAAATGACCACCTCCTTCAAGTTGGCTAGCCGCAAGGCGACCATAAAAGCCGTTGACGGAGTTCTGAATAGGTTCAATTGGTGTATTATTGAATACTATTCAAATTTTCTCCTTTAGTGCGTCAATGTTGTCTGGTTTATTTTGGTAAACCCTTTCTTTGACATAACCCCAAAGAAAATAATCCAGCGGTGTTAAGTCAGGAGATCTAGGTGGCCATTCAATAGCACTTCGTCTACCAATCCAACGATCCGGAAAAATGAGATCAAGATACCTGCGAACATTAACACCAAAATGTGGAGGAGCACCATCTTGCTGAAACCATATTCGGTCATGTGGTATATCTGGATTGTCCGCGTTTGGAAAAATTACGGCTAAAGAAGGAATCAAATCGAACGACAAAAAATCTAAATATCGTCCGGCTGTAAGATTACCTTCGAAGAAGTATGGCCCCAAAATTCTATTGTTGATCATGCCAGCCCATACATTCACTTTTGTAGGATACTGGGTATGTGCTTCGTGTATCCAGTATGGATTTTCTTGAGACCAAAATCGATAATTTTGTCTATTAACAACAACATTTAAACAAAATATTGCTTCGTCGGAGAATAGTATGTTGTGTGGAAAGGCATTATTTTCATCACATATTCCCATCATTTCCTCACAGAACTGCAGTCGCCTATCAGGATCATATTCTAAAAGTTCTTGTACTAGGCCTACTTTATATGGGTGATACTTTTCATTTCTTATAAACCTGTGAATAGTAGATTGTGGAACATCGTTATCTTGGCCTAATGAAACAGTTGAGGTATGTGGATTCTCATGAATAGACAATAATATATCGATTTTTTTATCTTCGCTCAAACTAGAAGGTCGCCCACTTCTGGGTAAATCACTCACTGAACCAGTTTCTTCAAACTTGTGGTGTATCCTACTAACAGTTGAATGTGAAATGAGTTTTTCAGGATATTTTGCATTAAATAACGCGTAAACTTCTGCTTGACTTCTTATTTTATCACCATATCCAAGCATCATTAATATTTCAATCCGATGTCTTTCAGACAAAACCATTTTTATAAAATAAAGTAACACAGAACTTCTGATCGGTACCACCTTAACACTTGAAATATTAATAATGCAGTAAAATTACTAAAGCGATAAGAAATTAAAAAAACCGACAGATCAGGTATGTCTATTTTGTGTTTACTTTAAAATACCTGAATACTCTAAAATACGTTTTAATAAAAAGTACTTACTGTCAAGGTCATCGGAATATGCGCATTTATGGTTCAAATAATACCAATGGATAATTCAAATTATCTACAGAACACATTATTTATTAATTTTAATTTTTAAGAAATAACGTGTTTTTCTCAAAAACTACTGATTAAAATTTAAAAAATGAGATGGCGTTGAAAAGAGGATTTAATACCCTTTCATATGACGTATCACTCAAACCATTGTTTCATTTAAGTTTTTAGGGGTCAGTTGCACCCTGCTCAAGGGGTTGAAGCAGCAAGGTCCAAAATAGACTCAAAAGGTCGCCACACTTTAAAACTATTTCCCGTGTTTCACCGTTTTGCTAAAAATAAAACCGTTAAAGAAATATGAATTTTATGCGGGACTTTTGGGTAACCCTGTATACTGTTATCTAAAATGTAAAAAATAAAGGATATTAATATGTAATGTGACAATAATAGTATATTATGATATAAGTGTATAAGAGGACCTTTAAAGCACGCGCGACATATTTCAAAACACGACGCGCAGCGGAGTGTTTTGTAAGTCGCAAGGGCTTTAAAGGCCTTTTATACACGTATATCATACGCTATTTTTTATTACGAATGCATCATAATCTCAAAAATGTTTTAAATATTAAACTTAAGGGATATACTGACGAATATATTAATCTGTCACATTTGACATGATCAAATGTTTCTATAGCAACCTTTAAAAAGGTAGGCGCATCATAAACATGATTTTAAGCACGCTGCAGCATGCGATAATCGTTGATTATGATGCATGCGTAATAAAAAATTAATTTTGAAAGTTCAAACTTAGATCAGTCACAAGTTACACTGTTTCATAAAGTGTAGACTGTGTTGTAGCTATATTGTTATACTGATATAATGATATAATTTCCATAGCAAAAACTATTGCAATCAAAATAGACACACCTGACAAGTCACTGCAACAACACAAAATGAACATCAATTAAGGACTCACGAATACGATCAAATACAATTCATTTATTAAGAACGTACCTAAGGTACCAAGCTTGCTCGTATTTTAATTAGAGAATTGGATCCTTAATTGACTGAGTCCAAATAATCCCGGTGCTCTAGGCTAGGTCATACAGGTATGAGCATATTTATTGACATATTTAAACTTTGTGCAGCGCCATCTTATTTACTGCACTCCAAACAGTAGTCAGACAATAGATATATTGATATATTCAGAAACAGCCAATCTTTAACCATCATTTTGAACCTCTCCCGTTTGCAATAGCCTTTACATCATCTGCCATAAGCTTAAGTGCTAAGTATGTAAAATGTCTTTGTGCTGTAGCAAAAGAGGCATAAGGAACCTTAACATTATCTTTCAGTCTGCAACTAGTGCTGAAAGGGTAGGTATTTATGTTCTAGTCCAGACCATTCCTCTGTGTAAAATTTAAACCACTGTCTGATTCTAAGGATATTATTTATTTTAAAAATTTGTTCAGTTGCAGTAAACACTGGCTGATCAAACATTATGTTTGTTATATATTTCTGTGGTATGAAGAATCGTCTAAGAAACGACTTACATGCACATCCCCATGCAATAATTCCGTAATTCATAATGGATTCTACTAAACTGCAATAAAGAGTTTTTAGCATGCTCAATGACAATATCTGTCTACGCTGAAAGAACTTGAACTATGAACTCAATAGTTTTCCTAGTTTTTGCTGTCCCATTTCAATTTATTGTGATTCAGTATGTAAGCCTAGACACTTCACATTTGCATTTATTCAATGAATCGATTACAATCACATATGTCTGTTGTCTTTACCTATACACTGTTCATGATTTAATATTGTCACACAGGTTTGTATCCAATTCAGTATAATATTATCTAATATGCTATTTAACGTACATTTATTTTAATACATACCTTTTTTGGGTGTTAACTTGGATTTTAAAGAAAGTTTCCTCTTGAAACCTGATTTAGGCGGTAAAACGACCTGTGGACTATTTGATTCAGATCTTATTTCAGTTTCAGATGCAGTTAAAGTACTTGAAGATCGTTGAGGCTATTGTTCAATGTATAATTGGCTGAGCAATTTGAATCTAAAAGACGCAATAATTTCCAGATTAGATACAGATTTTTTAATATTTTGCACCATACTTGAAGAGTTAATTATAGGGGTTACAATAAAATGATTAATACAAAAGTTGCAGGGTTTTTCACCGATATCTGTTTTACTGTCGGTAAATATTTTATTGCTTTGATCGCTAATTATATCAATAAATAGATATATACTGCCTGAGTATTCTGTGGCCAAAGAAAAACCGTTGCCAATTAAACTGTCACAATCCTTTCCCATGCTATTTCCAGTATTTATATAGACAAACAGTGATTTATAACATTTTATGGAATTTTGAAGCGACAATGAGCAATGAGATATGGTATTATTTTTTGGGGTGTTAACTCCTAGGCTCAAAACATATTTGTTATTCAAAGCGAATATTAAGGAAAATTTATAAAATGTCTCTAAGTCCAAAGGACTGCTTACAATTTATGCTTTTTACATATATGAGATAACCCAAACAAACAACAGTTTATTTTCAAAAATAAATCACAATTTGTATCAAATGTCAATCACAAGTATTATGCTACTCGCACATTTCTTATCCGAGGCACAGATTAACATTATTTGAAATGGGCATCAAATGTTATAACAAGTTGGATTTTAATATTAAGAACATTACCGTAGAAAAAAATTATTAAAAGGAAATTAAAGCAGTTTCTCATACATATGGAACCCTATACTGTTCATATATTTTAAATAATTAGTTATTGTTATTAGTAGTTTTATGAACGATATATGAACACCTACTGAGAAGGCCAAATCTGGGTTGTGCTTTAAAACATTTATATACGGCAAAACAGTGTTTGGGGTGCATTTGTACCCCGGCTGGCCTTAAGAGTGTTAAATTAGCAAATTATTAGTATTTTTAACGTACTTTGAGATGGAAGAATCAAAAAAACAATTGAACTTCCCGTTTGCGCGTAAAATGCAATTTTTTTAAATGGAAATCCCTGTATATCATATTTTTTTATGTTAGAAAGCTTATAAGAAATTTTCTCCTAAAGTTAATAATAACATTAATATTACAATTTCTAAATGTTAACAGTAAAAACAGGAAGAAGGCCACGCGATCTTCATAATTTGATGTCATTAGAATAAGTGATGAATCGCAGAGTTGCGGTTCCATATCTAGAAGGCTTTGGAAAATAATGATAATATTTCTGTCAAATAATGTTGACATTAGTAATTCGTTGTTGGCTTTTAAGTCTTATTGTGCCAGTTATTAATTTAAAAATGGTTTTTATCCATGAGGAAAAATGTGATATGTTAGAGTGCTATTTAACGTGCATAAAATCCTCTTTGCGAGCAAAAGAATGCTACGCTGAATTGTATCCACATCGCATTCAACCCCATGAAAGGTATTTTCTGAGGCTCTACCGAAAATTTAGAGGCTATGAGAATGTTTTTGCTAAAACAAGGTCCAAAAAGAAATTCGTAATAAGCGAGGCCACGGAGATTGCAGTTCTTGCATATTTTGAAGCCTATCGTGAGAATTCCATATCAGGTATTGTCAAGGACTCTAATTTGTCTTAAGGCACCGTGCATAGGATTCTAAAAAATATATAAATTTATACCGACCAGTTCAAGCGCTTTTGGCAGGGGATCCAGAGAGAATAATTATTGTTGTTTGCCATTGGTACCTAAACTTCTGTCGCCTAAATAACTTCCGTTATATTTTATGGACGGATGAATCGAATTTCTCCAATTCTGAAGTCCGTTTCAATTTGAACGTTTGGGGCGGTTTGATTGGGTAAAGAATTTTTGCTCCGTTTTTTTATGAAGTCACCCTAACCGGTGAAAGGTACGTGGGATTTATGACCGAAATTCTGAATAACTTCCAAGATGAACCTGACCTAATAAGTAGACAGAATCTGTATCTACAGCAGGATGGCACACCTGCGCACAACTACAGAGGTACCTATCAATATCTAAATACTGTTTTTAATGATCAATGGATAGGAATCAATGTCGCTATTCATTGGCCTCCGCGTTCATCAGATCTAACCCCGCTTGATTTTTTAAGGGTTTTTTTTTAAAAACCAAATTTACAAGCAAATATATGATAACGTTGACGCCTTAAAGACTGCAGTAAGGGAAAAATAAACCAGATAGATGGTAGGACCGTGCTAAAGGCAGTTCGAGAACTTCAGGAACGTGCATAAAGATGTATTGAAGAACCGGGCGGATTGACACCCGGAATACTGTTCATACATTTTCCACCATCCGTGAAAACCTACAAACTAA
>JAEQML010066008.1:0-20363 GCA_016904865.1 Pissodes strobi
CGAGTCCATGTATGGGAAACTCGAAAACCGTAAGAGATACAGGATCGGTCAAATTAGGGCAAAATTGGGCATTTAGGTGCTAACAATATGCCGTTTAGAAAGTTTTACAATTCCGATTATCTCCCGGAGATATCCGGAAAAAAAAACGAAATACTGAAAAATGGTTTTAATTTTTTCCTGGGCTGATTTAAACACGGGTATCAAATTGAATTACACTTTTGCATTGCCATTTTTCCGCGCTATCCAATGATGGTAACCAGTTTGGAATGCGACGTTTCGTCTTCAAGGGGTCATAATCATGTTTCTTTTTTAAATACCAACTTTATTTTTTTATCGTCTTTCAGATGATATTGGCGTTATTAATAAGAGTGTGTGTTTTATTTCTTTTAAATTATATTTTTCTTTTAATTTTAATTTTAATTTTCCCATTTTTAATTTTTATTAAAAATGAAGACTCTAACTTTCCACTTAACACAAGAAACAAAATAAAATATTTTTATATAATATAAAAATTTCGAAAGAAACTTAAACTATTTAGAATTACGCAAAAGCAAAATAAGTTATTAAAAAAAAAACTAAGTTAAAAAAAGGAATAAAAAAATACAAACACATATTCATATTAATAACGCCAATATCATCTGAAAAACGATAAAAAAAATTAAAATTCGTATGTTGAAAAGTGACAATGCAAAAGTGCAATTTAATTTGATACCCGTTTTTAAATATGCCCGGGAAAAATAAGCAATTTTTCAAAATTTTTGTTTTTTTCCGTATATCTCCGGAAATCCTCGGAATTTTAAAACTTTCTAGACGGCATATTATTAGGCATCTAAATGCGCAATTTTGCCTTAATTTGACCGACACTGAAAGGTTTTCGAGATATCCAATAGACTATTCGAACCGCCCTGTACACTATATTCGTTACATGAAAGTTACACAAAAATACTATTTAGATCCTTAACAGAACGATTAATATCACACGCGTGTTGTATATTAGATTACATAACAAGTGTTGAAAGTACTAGTTTTTAAACAAGGAGGTTTTTAGCATGAGTCGTTACCCGAGTGAGGGAATACTGCGAGGTTGAAACATACTTTCACGCGAGTATTTTTTCCTACGACTATCTACGAAAATGAGGAATTTAGATTCCTAAGAAAATGATTAAAATTATACGCGTCTTGAAATATAATTTTCAACACTAGTGTTGAAATAATATATTACATAATACGTATTGAAAGAACTAGTTTTCGAACTTGAGAAACACTGTTTCGTTTTTATTATAGGTTTGGTGTTTTTGATTTTTAGTTTTTTATTCTAGGAAAACGGTTATTCATATTATTCATTCATCCACCGAAAATTTTAAACCCAAACTATTTTGATTTGCATGGGTTTCATTTGCCATATATTAGAGTTATCTTGGGCACCGAACATTAACAATAGACTAGAAGGTTCACTCTAAGCCCCGCCCACAGCATTTCCCTCCTTGGCGCGTCACGGAACCTGATGAAATGCTGCTTAATTACTAATTTTGCCTTGAAATTGAAGAATAACTTGAGACCCATTTTTTAACGCAAATTGAATAACATTTTTCTAATATCGTTTCATTCCTCTATATGGGCTACGTGATCAGCTTCCACTTTCGTGCAGTTATAGTGCAAACAATGTCTAGGACTCCAATTCTTTGACGGCTGATGCTATTTGAAATTCATTTTCACCCTGCGATTCCGTTAATAGCTCAGCCATTCTGTGCTTCTGGCTTCGACCTGGCTTCATGGCCCCAGTATCTATAATTAGATATCTTCTGTATATCTTGGCATACACTAACGGAATTTTTAGAGGATTTGGTCCTTTTCGGAAGAAATCCGTTAAAAAGTCCGAGCGTATGTGCGGCGCTGTAGCCATGGATCGAGTCCGTCGGACCAGTTCGGAAAAATCCGATGAATTTGATCCGTAGTACTAATACGTGGATCCGATCCGGTACGGTGTTTTATGCTTTAATTGCGAACAATTATTTCGGCATATCAGAAACTGCAGACTGCAGATTTTGATATACATTTTTATTGCTGCATACTTTTAGGATTCTTTCTCGTTTAGTTTTTTATTATCACGCCAATAATAATTGGACATGGAGTGGACTAAGAGTTTAATTGCCGAATTTATCGAGCTATATAGACTTAAACCATGTTTATGGAAACTTAACTGTGAAGATCACGTAAACAAAAAATTGAAAAACTCTGCTTACGAAGAAGAATTACTATTATAAGTAAGCAAAATATTTCACTACTTCTTTTTTTACTTTTTTTTTACGGTCTGGACCGCTAGTTTTTTAATCTTGGCTAAAAGATCTAAGGATTGAGGATCAAATTCTTTAAAAACTGACGGATAATCGGGGCATTACTTATCAAAAACAAGCCTCTTGAAGAATTTAACGTCCTCAAAAACGATATTGTGGTGCAACAAAATTACTTTCTCAACAACACGCGACATTCAACTGGGTGGGCTCGGGAACTGACGAGCTTATATATCATCGAATTTTTCATAGATACGATCGTTATAATTTAGCTAAAATTAGTTTTGTGCCTTTTCTTCTTCACAATTCCAATCCTTCGACGACTAAAATCAACCCTTACCAGCTTTACGTGCCGAAATTCAGTACTTCTACTTCAGATAAAGTAGGTGGAGAGATTGAGGGTAAAGAAACCCTAACTAAAGGTGAATATAATGTTGATAGAGACATCACTATATGGCCTGGAGGAAAATTGACAATAGAGCCTGGAGTAACCTTACCGTTTCCTCCTTCCATAGGCATGATGGTTGGTGAACGTCTTGAAGCAAGGGGAATAGAACCCAATAGCATTAAATTTACTTTAAAAGAAAATGTAGCGCACCTTCCTGAGAATAATACTTATGAAATCGAAGCTATGGTCATGGAAGCTGAAACAGAATCGTACAAACAGAATCTAAAATTCTATAAGGCGGAGGCAACTCTGAGACAGAAGGACGACTAGAGATTAAAATCAGTGGTCAGTGGGGTACTGTATGCAACTATGGATGGACAATCGTTAATGCAGCATTAGTTTGTCAACAGTAAGGATACGTTTTAGATCCCAACGATTGGTACATAGAACGCAATGAGATCCCAGATGCCGGAAAAACTGAACAAGTAATTTTGTCAAATATTGATTATCAGGACTATGACTTAGATGTAACGAAATGTAAGGCTGAAACTACAGCTGATTTTTTCAATTCATGTGACCACGAAAACGATGTTGATATTCGATGTTATAAAACTTCTTGGGCCGGTGTTAGATTTGGTGCTTTAGCTGAAAGATCTGATCTCCAATATGTCACTTTAGAGCAGAGCGGACTTCTAGACTATGCCACGAACGCTTTCAAGCCTGCATTGCAATTAGACTTTGCCAGACAAAATTTTGAAAACATAAGAATAGTGGATAATTTCTTTCATGGTCTTGGAATTATGTATTCCAACATTTATACTGATGATTCTGTAAATATCATAAAAAATTCCGAGTTCTTGAATAATAAGGGTGCAGGTATTAGTCTGAAACAGTTGGGGTTTACTTTATACAACAACAAAATTGAAAATAATTTCATTGGAATTGAACATAACCCCACCTTATCAGGACTTCAGCAGCGAGAATTAGCGGGTTGGTTCATTAGAAATGACGAAGAGACACATTACGATCCGTTTCAGATCCCACAGATGTCAAATGATGCAAGTATTGAAATTCCAAGAGGTGTAACGAAGTATCTAGTTACTTCAAAGGTAACCGGTGAAAGTATACAGAAGTCTTACAGAATCGTGTGTGAGCCGGGTTGGATAAATTAACAGTCCATAAATTAATACACTCGATCCGAGTATGGATCGGTTCCGTCAGAATAATATGAACTTCAATGTTGTGTTAGTGGCCTGATCATAGGATACGATCCTTAAGAACGGGCCCGCATAGGTCCGTCAGAACAGATCCGACAGGACCAGGACCAGGACCCTCTGAAAATTCCGTTAATGTATGCCTAGCTTATTTGACCTCCTCCAGTTTCTAGCGTTTGGAAGTCCACCCTGAAGAAGATTTGTAATAAATTAAGTTTTTATATATGCTTTGGCCGACTCTCTTTTAGATGCTTCACGAAGTTCGTCCAACATTTTTTCAGCATCATTAAGGTTGTCCACAATTAGTATGACGTGCTCTGCGAATAGGAGGCGAAAAAGTCTTTCACCGTCGATGTTTATGCTCCTGGCTCCTGTTTTTAAAACCAAAGTTGCTATGAAAAGCTTTGCTGAATTGTGTCGTCCTGCCGGACAACTTTGACACAATTTACACTATGGATAAAATCTACTAAGTTTCGTTCTATTTTATTTATTTTTAACTTGAAGAAATATTTTATTTATGGCTGTTTTTATCTACTCAAAACTCATGACATTTTCTTTACCGAGACTGGCAAAATCTGTATATATTTTAAGGAATTGCTCACTTTGTCTTCAACGAACCGTTCGTTCACAAATCGCACCCGACGGAGCGAGTGTAACGGCCTGCGTCTCCCTGCTCTATTATTAGATCAGGGCCATTCTATTTTTAGCTTTCGAATATAGGTTAGTGAGGAAACGTGCGCGCGTTGATGACGTCACTGCTGTTCCAGATATTCAAAGCGCTGGCTCCGTGAAGCGCCATTGCGTACAATGATCCCGAAACATCCGGAGGGCCTTTTTTTGGGTTGTTTTGTATTGCTCTTTGTTCAAAATTAAATCTTAAGATATGTCTTTTTAAAATATTTTTTCTGCAACACATTTTTAAGTTGGAAGTTTTAGGTGCCCCTTAAAACTCACAAACTTCAATTTTCTGCTCTCCACCAATAACGACGGATAGAAAAAAGTACGCCTGCTTTCTTTATAAATAATAATTTGTGGAAGCTACTGGACCAATGATTCAAAACCTAGATATATTTTGAAATATAATGAAAATTGTATTTTATTAAATTGTTGAATTTAGGTGTTTTTCAAATATTGACGTTTAAAATTAACATTTAAAAGACTTTGTGAGGATATATAACCTATGACGTCAACCGCCGGTTAGACAATTCTAATATGTTTCAGAGAAAACTCGCTTTCGAAATAGAGAAGAGGTAAAAAAAATAGGATATACAGGAGTATCGCGAATTTTAATGGATATTAAAATAGATTTTAGAAGTACCTGCTTTCTACTTTTGAATGCGATCCTTTCGTGTTATACATTATACATTTAAAAGACTTTGCCAGAATGTTCAATCTCTGACGTCAACCGCCGGTTTGGAGAAATGTAATACGCCTCACGGTTTTCGGTCATTTCCGGTTAAGCCGTATGTTGCTGGATTATTAAGAACAAAGATAGAAACCTGCAATCTAAAGTGCTGTTCACTTTGAATTTCATACGAAAAATTTGTAGTCTAAATTTTAAAGCTAAAATAGATTTTTATGCAGTTTTCAAAATATTAGGCCACATTTCATGACCTATCCTCTAGTACCGGGTGTTTTTAATATTACGCATAATTTGTATCTATGTATGTCTATGTATGAAGGATCTCCAAAATCGTACGAGATACAGTGTCGGCCAAATTATGGCAAAGTTGCGCATTTAGGTGCCTAATAATATGCCGTTTAGAAAGTTTTAAAATTCATCATCAGCTTTCTGTTTAAATATCAACTTTCTTTTTTCTTATCGTCTTTCAGATGATATTGACTTTATTAATATAATTTGTTTTTGTCTTTTTTTTTTTAATTTTAATTCTTTTTCAAATCACTTATTTTGCTTTGGCGTGGTTTTAAATACCTTGTTACTTTTAAAATTTTCATATTCTATGAAAAAAATTATTTTGCATTGTGAAGTGGAAAATTGAAGCCTTCAATTTTATAAAAATAAAAAAGAAAAATTAAATAAACAGGTTCGTTTATTTTTTATCCCAAGGCAAATAAATAATTTAAAAACAAATTAAAAATAGAATTTAAAAAAAACATTAAAGAAATATTAAAAACATATTAATATTAATAACGCCAATATCATCTGAAAAAGGATAAAAAAAGTTCGTATTTAAAAGAAAGAAAGTTGATGATGACCCTTTGAAGATGAAACGTCCAAACCCAAATACAAAAGTGCAATTCAATTTCAAATCCCTTTTAAAATAAGCTCAGAAAAAAAATAAAACGTTTTTTCAATATTTCGGTTTTTTCCGGATATCGTCGGAAATACTAAGAATTTTAAAACTTTCTAAACGAAATATTGTTATTATAGGCACCTAAATGCACAATTTTGCCCTAATTTGACCGACACTGTATATCTTACGGTTTTAGAGTTCCCCATACATAGACTCGAATTCGAGATGATATTGGCGTTATTAATATGAATATGTCGTGTTAAATTTTTTTTAATTATATTTTTTTGTAATTTTAATTTAATTTTTTTGTTAATTATTTATTTTGCTTTGGGGTAAAAAATAAACGAACCTGTTTATTTCATTTTACTACTTTTTATTTTTATTAAAAATAAAGGCTCCAATTTTCCACTTAACACAAAAAGCAAAATTAAATATTTTTATGGAATATAAAACCTTCAAAAGCTTCTTAAACTATTTAAAATTACGCCAAAGCAAATTAAGTAATTAAAAAAAAATTAAAAATTAAAATTAAAAGAATAATAATAAAAAAATTACAAACACATATTCATATTAATAACGCCAATATCATCTGAAAAACGATTAAAAAAAAATAAAATTCGTATTTAAAAAAAGAAAGTTGATGATGATCCCTTGAAGACCAAACCTTGGATTTTAAACTGGATACCACCATTAGATTAGACAGAGCGGAAAAAGAGGCAATGCAAAAGTGCAATGCAATTTGAAAACCGTTTTTAAATAAGCTCAGGAAAAAAGCAATTTTTCAAAATTTTTGATTTTTCCGGATATCTCCGGAAATAGTCGGAATTTTTGAAACTTTCTAAACGGCATATTGTTAGGCATCTAAACGCGCAATTTTGCTCTAATTTGACCGATACTGTATCTCTTGCAGCTTTCGAGATCCCCATTCCTAGACTATTCGAACCACCCTGTACACTATATTTGTTACAACCACCTATAAAAATTACACAAAAATACTATTTAGATTCTTAAGAGAACGATTAATATCACACCCGTGCTGTTTAATGGAACCCATTATTCTTGGCATCCAAGATGCCAAGAATGATGAATTTCAGTTGAAGGATATATCTAGAGATGCCTTTACTATAACAGGTATTTTAGGTAGAATAAGCACGAATTCCCATTATCATCATTATTTAGTCCTTCATTATCCATTGCTCCATCTCCTCAACACGATTCCACGTAATTTTATTCTAAGCTTCTATTGATGTCATCTGTCCGTCAAGTCCGTGGTCTTTTCTGATTCGGTGGTCTCTTGGTCTTCACCACAAACCCATTTTCGTATAAGGTAGTAAACAAATACCTAAAATTTTTAAAAAAGCACATTTCTCCCGAAAATATTCAAACATTTGTTTTCTTTTTTATTTATTACATTTAAACGATTCTTAGTCAAAATGTAAAATACAAATTCGGGAATTTTTTTATACTTTCAGTTTTGCACGAAATACGACTTTTTCAAGATAAAAAGTGACTTTTTATTCATCATGCAGTTGGCATTACTTAAAAAATGACTAATATCCCTTTCGCAGACATGACTAGGCTATTAAATAAAAAAAAATCATATCTAAAATATACAGACAGGGTGGTTACAAAATTACCATATATTGGTAAAGCAAAATTATTTTTCTAAATTACAATGCTTTACTAACATTTTGTAATTTTTTAGCGACCCTGTATATTGTAGACTTTTACTTAGAATTGTAGTTATATCATCGAAGGGGATATTAGTCTTTTTTTTATGTAATGCTTACTTAAAAGCTCCAGCCAGTAGGCTGGAGCTTTAATCAGTAGATTAAAAAAGTCACCTTTTCTTGAAAAAGTCATATTTCGGACAAAACAGAAAGTATCGAAAAACCCCCACTTGTTTTTTTTATATTTTGACTAAAAATCATTAAAAAGTTTTAATAAATTTGTAGGTATTGTTTACTACCCTGTACATACAAAATATGTACAATATTAAAAATCCAGTCAATAAGCCATGAAGTGTGCCTATATATTTTGAGAACCACATTAAAAAACTTTTTTGGTTTTGGGGATAAGTACGTTAAAAGTGAGCAGCAGTTTATTTCATTCCAAGTTAAATTATTTAGTTTGTACAGGGTGGCTCGAATTCGAGTCTATGCATGAGGATCTCGAAAACCGTAAGAGATGCAATGCTGTTTAGAAAGTGTTATTTTTTCCTGGGCTTGAATTGAATTGCACTTTTGCATTGCCACTTTTCCGCTCTATCCAATGGTGGTATTGAGTTTGGAATCCGACGTTTCGTTTTCAAAGGGTCATCATCAACTTTCTTTTACTAAATACAAACTTTAATTTTTTTTATCGTTTCAGATGATATTGGCGTTATTAATATAAATATGTATTTTTAATTTTTTAGTCCTTTCTTTTAATTTTTTTTATTATTATTTTTTTGAAATTATTTATTTTGCTCTAGCGTAATTAAGAACAGTTTAGGTTAATTAAATTTAATTAAAGTTCGTATTTAAAAAAAAAGTTGATGACTTCTTGAAGACGAAACGTCGGATTCCAAACCCGCCATCAACTTTTTTTTAAATACGAACTTTAATTAAATGTAATTAACTTAAACTATTCAAAATTACGCCAAAGCAAAATAAATAATAAAAAAAAATGAGCGAATCTGCTAGACATTAATGTGAACATATCTTATATCGACATGCAAAAATATTTGAGCAGCCCTCGTAAAATCACTGCGCCTGGTTATGATGTC
The DNA here is from genome assembly GCA_016904865.1 of Pissodes strobi. NCBI lineage: Eukaryota > Metazoa > Arthropoda > Insecta > Coleoptera > Curculionidae > Pissodes > Pissodes strobi. The sequence goes on from JAEQML010066008.1 coordinate 8,916, forward strand.
ACAGCCGCTTGCACATTTCCGTCCAATTTGCCGAGATTTACCCTCATACCGCCGCGTAAGATGTTTACACATTAAAAATAAAAAAAAAATAAAATATCATCTGAAAAACGATAAAAAAATAGTTCGTATTTAAGAAAAGAAGCTTCGGATTCCAGACTGGATACCACCATTGGATAGAGTGGAAAAAGTGGCAATGCAAATGTGCAATTCAATTTGAAATCCGTTTTAAAATAAACCCAGGAAAAAAATAAAACGATTTTTCAAAATTTCGGTTTTTTCGAATATCTGCGGAAATACTCTGAATTTTAAAACTTCCTGAACTGCATATCGTTACGCACCTAAATGCGCAATTTTGCCGTAATTTAACCGACACTGTATCTCTTACGGTTTTCGAGATCCCCATACATCGACTCGAACTCGGGCCACCCTGTACATCCTTTTAAAATATTAAATTTTATACGGCATATTTCAAAAGTAACTGAATTTAAGCAATATAAAATATATTATAGAGGGCGTTCGAAAAATGCACGCCCATATTTCAGGGGGGTGATTCCTCGTCATGAAATGTGAAAAAGGTTCCTGTGACTATAGGCCCGGAAATGCATAGTTTTGAAGATGTTAAAGGTAAATGCCCAAAGTCAACTTATTTTTAATTTCTTAGTAAGCAAAAGATATTGAATTGACATAGTCAAAATTCGGCATTCGGTTGCATTGAATCAAGGGTAGGGTCAAGGTCAAGGTATTGTATCCTCCACACCCTTTATATGGATTTTGCGCCCTACTACACTCACAGGCAAAATAATCGAATTTTGAAGAGTATTGTAGATAAATTAATGGAGAATAACTCACATATTAAAAATTTCCTAAAAATAGACGTACGTTTATAATATGCAGGTTTATACAAAAGAATGTTTTTTACCATAGTTTAAGACACTCTGTGGAGTGGTGAAACAGTGAATTGTTCTAAATTAAGTTTTAATTATCAAGTCACATCTATTCTTAACATTTTTGTTTTTGGTTCACTTCGCTATCTTTATTTTTGAGGAAAATATGGATTTTCTAAAAAAAAATCATAATTTTTCTGTACGAAAAGCTAAGGTTGCTATGGAGGATGACAGTGATAGTTTTGTTGAATCATCCCATAATTGGACATGTCATTTACGGCTTTCAAAAGCTTTCAAATTGTTTTTTGTAAATGAATGTGTGTTACTTCTGAGGTGTCTTCCTACTTTTTAAAATGGATATGTCTCCGACTGATGTTGCCAGAGTCATTACTTTAATCCACAGTATCAGGTGGCAAGAGCTTTAACGTCACAAGAAGTAAAGTACCAAAGGTCTGTAAATCGGTTTAATCAGCATGGCGAGTACAGTAAGGACTCAATGTGGTAGGAAGAGATTTACGAAGGAACGAGATGATAGCTTTATTGCACCAAATGTTTTACGTGACAGAAGAGTAACTTTTGTGGAGGTAAAACACAGGTCGCAGGACGTACGGCTAGTACTGGAGGTCCAAGTAAGCGAGAGATCGATAAGAAGGAGGTTATCTGACATTGGATTATAGACAAGAAGACCTGCAACCGATCCCGATTTGCTAAGAAACCATAGGGTTGAACGCCTTAGATGTTCTAAGGAACATCAAAATTGGGGCAGTGATGAGTGGAAAAATATCCTATTTACCGACGAATCTAGTTACACTCACCGGACGATCGTGAAGAATTTATAGGAGAACGGGAGAACCAAAACCATTTTGCGCCTGGGGTAAGCTATGGCGTAAGCTTAGTTATGGTGTGGGGGGCGGCGTGCAACTCGATGGACGAACGGACTTGGTAATAGTCGATGGGGGACAATGACAGCGGATAGATATATTCGTGACGATTTAAAAACACATATTGCTCCCTTTGCTCCTTTTGTGGGAGACAATATCTTGCTAATGCATGATAACGCTCGAATGCATGTTGCGAGAGTTGTTAATGAATATTTAGATGAGGTGGAAATCCCGATAATGAATTTGCCCTCCCGCAGTCCCGACTTAAACCCGATCGAACATATCTGGAACACATTGGGCGGGAAAGTATGGCCTCGGATGCCTGCTTCAGCCAATTTACAGGAGCTTAGTGGCTCATTGAAGAATTGCAGCAAATTGATAAAGATTATTGTATAGTAGTTTTATAATGTTTTATAGGGGATTAATTAATTGTTATTTAAAAAGTTTGTACTGTTTCTTAAAAAAAGAAGTATGGGATGATTCAACAAAATTGTCCCTGTCATCCTCCATAGCAACCTTAGTTTTTCCTGCAGAAAAATTATTGAAAATTGCAATTGTTTTTTAAAAATTCCATATTTTCCACAAAAATGAAGATATCGAGGTGACCCAAAAACATAAATGTTAAGAATAGATGTCACTTGATAATTAAAACTTAATTTGGAATAATTTAATGTTTCGCCACTCCACACAGTGTCTTAAATTATGGTAAAAAAACATCCTTTTGTTGAAATCTGTATATCATTAATGTACGTCTATTTTTTTAGTAAATTTTGAACATATGAGCGATTCTCCATTAATTTATCAACAATATTTTTCAAAATTATTTTTTTCCGCCATCAACCAAAAAAGTTATTTACGATTGAAATTCATCGAAAATTTGTGTGGATCGATTATTTTGCCTATGAGTGTCTTTAGGGACAAGTACAGGGCACCCAAAAACTTTAAATTCACTCAACAGAGAAAAATATTGTAATAATTTTACTTTGTCATAGTTAATCATAATTTTCTCACTGTAAGTTGTGGCGTTTTCATTTCTAATAGTATTAAATATAGTTTGAAATTCACTAAGTAGTGCTTTGTGATTTCTTGTGAGGAAGCCCCTAAACCTCTTCTCGTTCTTATTAATATTGATCGGTTTAAAGTTTCCAGTTTAACTGGAAATAAAGAACTTCTTCAATAGTGTTAACTGGATCTGACATTTATAAACGCGTGGGCAACACCCTCAAAATATTATTAATTCGCCCACTTGCCAATATAAATACATTGTGTAGGTTTACAGGTGGATTAATTATAAAAAAATCGATTAAGAACGTAAGTGTAGGTATTTCACTTAGAACATTTTAAACCGACTAAAATTAGCTTTGGAGGGACATGGTCGGGCTAGGCTGGCTTTACAAAAATTACAAGCTTTCGATGTTTTTTTTTACAGCAATCATTACGATATTATATATGAATAATAAAGATGACATTTACTTAGATAACTCTCAGTGCCAATCATTGTTTATTGTTCACTGTTGTCGTTGTACTGCCTATTAATACCTCATATTTTACAACCATCCACCACCATTGCCACCCGCATCGCCCGGTGAAATACCACCACATTGGCTTAGGTGGCGTGAAATGACCTCTTGTTCATGTTTCGTCACCATGCCTTTCTGATCCGGTTCCCAGGGTGAAAAATAAAAAAAATATATTGCATGATGGCATCTCTCAGATCAAAATACTCCGGAGGTAAAATAGCCTTCCATTCGGGTCTCCGGGTGGATGCTGGCCTGAGGAATCATCAGACCTGAACGTCTCCAGGATAGAAAATAGACTGCGATTGGACTTCTGCAACCTAAAAGGCATCAACACAAATATTAACTTATTATTAGTGGCGACTTCAACGTACATAACATCGACTGGTTGAAACACTTCAACAAAAACGACTATGAAGGACGAGAAGCCGAGTCTTTTACTCTAAGTCATGGACTTACTCAGCTGATTGACGAACCTACCAGGATCCCTGAGCGTCAAAAAGACTTTGTTAGCCTCCTGGATCTATTCTTAACAACTAATCCTGACCTCTACACCGTAACTGTCCAACCTCCGTTGGGATCATCAGACCACAACCTTATCTCCGCAACCTGCGAACTTGCTATCAAAATACAGGAGCCACAGGAAAGATTTGGCACTACAAATCTGCAAAGTGGCGTGATCTTCGCGAGTTTTATCTTTCTTTTCCTTGGAAAGATTTCTGCTTTGGGAATAAAAATCCCACTGAATCTGTTGATGAGATAACTCAAGTTATCCTAGCTGGTAAGGAAGCTTTCATCCCCTCCTCTATGAAACGTAGGTTAAACAGTAAACCATGTTCTGGGAAAACTGCTCAAGAGCGGTCAATGCTAAAATTGCCGCCTACCGTAAATGGCGCCGAGATCCGACAGCCGAAAATCGAAATATATTCATCACGACTAGAAACCAGTGTAAGCGGACCATTGACGAGAGCAAGGAGGAATATAACGAGCAGATCAAGAACAAGCTTCTGAACTGTCCTTTGGTCAGTTGCTAAAGCTGTCAATCAGGGTTTCTCAAAGACGTCAATCCCACCACTGACCAAATATGATGGCTCAGTAGCGGAAACGGCCAAAGAAAAAGCAAACATTCTTGCCGAAATATTTGCATCAAATTCTAAATTAAAATTAGATCATCAAGGAAAGACTCCCTCAACTATCCTGAGAGTGAATTCCTCAATGCCAGATCTGGTATTTCGCCAACGCGAAGTGAAACGAATACTCAAAAGCCTAGACATTAACAAGTCCACAGGACCGGATGGCGTTCCAGCAATAGTGCTTAAGAAATGTGCTGCCGAACTAACAGCTCCACTATGCAGGCTGTTCTCCCTATCATATAGAACTGCATGTTTTTTTCCTTCCATGCTGGAAATGCTCTCAAGTGCAACCAAACCCGAAGAAAGGTAAAACACGATTCCAAATATCTACCGTCCAATTGCATTAGTTCCCATCATGCTCAAAGTCATGGAGAAAGTGATCAACGAAAAGTTCTTAAAATATCTCGAATCAGCAGGCATCATAAGCGGTCGCCAGTATGGCTTCCGCAAGCACAGATCAACGGGAGATCTCCTGACTTACGTGACCTACCTGTGGACCAAAGCCATCGAGAGCTACGGCGAATCTCGTGCAGTGGCTCTCGACATCCAAAACATTTAATAGGGTGTGGCATGACGAATTGTTAAGTAATTTGACAGCATATGGACTACCACCAGCACTGATTTCATGGCTTTCCAGCTTCTTAAGGGATCGAAGCATCCGAGTTGGTATTGATAGACATCTCTCGGAGGAATTTAAAATCAATGCCGGAGTTCTTCAAGGGTGTATATTATCTCACACACTGTTCCTGCTCTATATCAATGATCTCTTAGACAGGACAAACAATTCTATTTACAGCTTTGCAGATGACAGCACTCTTATATCCTCATTCATGTCGCGGACTCCAATGGCCGCTGCTCATGCATTCCCAACGCAAGCGAGAAAATCAGATTACTGCTAGCAATGAGGATATGAATGCCGATACAAGATATTTGTAGGGTGCAGACCGGCATAATACATAATGGCTGTATTCTTCTTCTTCTTATTTCGCCGTCTCCTTACGAAGGTTGTCGATCCAAATGGCCAGTGTGGTCTTGGAAACAGCTGCTCGGAAGATATCTGCGGGTGTGCGCCCAAACCACCTGCGGATGTCCTTCAACCATGAGTTCTGGCATCTTCCGATAGATCTTTTTCCCTGAATCTCCCCTTCGATGATGAGTTTCAGGATTTCGTTTCGGCTGCCCCTCATAATATGTCGAAGATACTGTGTTTTCCTTTCTTTTATCGTTTGCAGCAGTTATTTTCCTTTGTTCATACGTCTTAGGCCCGACGCCCACAGAAGAGACGAGGCGCGGACGTCGGACGGGGACGTGGCGCGGACGCGACTTAATTTAGTTATTCACCATATAAAGTAAAGAGGCAACGCTAATAAGGGAAGTCAGGCCGAGACATGTCTTTACGCGACCGAACCTCGTTTCTTTTTAGTCTCCAGATGCTCATTGAAGAGGTGAGACATTTGTTTAAAATGGGCGACTCCGAACTTAACGTGCATTTAACTGAATTAATAGAAAAAAATTCGTTTTTATATGATGGCAATAGTATAGAAAGATCTTAACCGCGCCTACGTCCTTACCGCGTCTCTGCCACGTCCGCGACGCGTCGCCGCCCCATCTCTTCTGTGGGCGCCGGGACTTAGAACTTCTATATTGGTTATCTTCTGTGTCCAAAAAATTCTGAGCATGCGTCGATAGAGATTCATCTCAAATGCGTCGATTCTCTTCTCCGTTATGGGATCAAGGGTCCAGCTCTCACTGCCGTATAGAAGGACAGAGAACACTTAGCAACGGAGCATGCGTGTCCTGAGCTCCAAACTCAACTCCAGTCTAGTAAAGAGCTTCTTCATACTAGCGAAGACCTTTCTCGCCTGTTCTATTTTGGATCTGATTTCACTTTTTAGGTCGCAGTCCTGATCTATCGAGGTGCCCAGGTATTTAAACGAGGAGACCTGCTCTACATCTTTGCCTTCTATGGTCAAGGTTATATTTTTATATGTTTTGGAAAAGACTATGGTCTTGGTTTTGGTTATGTTCGTGAAAAGACCATATCGTTCGCTTTGTTTGACTATTTTATGGATCATTCTCTGTAATTCACTTGGACTGCTGGCTATAATGATGGTGGCTGTATTAGTTGATTGTTATGTTTATAATTTGGCAATTAGGTAAATGATTATTCGAATTAACATATTACAGAGAATGGCAAGATGTATAGGGTAATCCAAATAAGACTTTAAATGTTTTATATCTTTTATTAGTGCCAAAACCCGAAATGGAGAAGAGTTTAAATTCAGCTAGCTCACCCTGTATAAAAGCATTATCATTTTGTAAAGTGGCCTTTTATTTGGTTTTTAGCGTAGATTCTCGTCAAGTAATCACCTTATATTAGTTTCCTCGTAAACAAATTAAAAAATTAAAAACCTTCATCTATTTGACCTATAAATCGGTGTTTTTACATTTTCCCCCAAAAGTCCATTTTCACCTCATTTTAAAACATAGAAGGATTTAGTGTTTCTCCTAGAAATTCCTTATCGAAGGATCGTCTCGGTTTTTTCGGTTCTGGCGACTTTTTCGACGCAACTCAAAGTAACCCCTTTTACAAAAATCCCCGCCATATGATTATCGCCAATTTCAATAGAGTTGGGAAGTCAATCAGAAAGATTGTATTCCGAAAATATCATTAAAATTGATGCAATAACTCGGAAACTGAAAATCAGATCGCCAAAAACAACTGTTAAATATCGGAAAATTACTCTAACGAGTGTTATATCTGAGTGTTATTCACTTCCCACTGAAGAAGTTTTCGCTTCAAAAATTAAGTGCTCCGTTTTTCTCAGGAAGCTGATCGCTCCTAGACAGTTCAAGAATGGTTTTAGCAACTGACCAATTGCGCATGTAGTCCTGCGCAGTTCGAGTATACATCTATTTTGTTTTGAGCCGTTATACTCAATTTTACGAAAATGATACTCAAAGCTGGATAGATATGAAAAATTACAAAATTGATAATAATTTAAATGATAGATTAACAGCTATCAATAAACGTTTATGTTTTAAGACATGTCGATAACTGCGTACGAATTTAACGAAAATGGTTTTTTTATGTTCGGCGCACACACACAACGAAAATCCTATGCTGTGCGTGTGCGGAGAAGATGGTGGACGTTGGACCTGAAGCGCTGTAGATTGTTGTTTTTGGAAAAGACGATACTTGGAAGTCCATTTCAGAGCGAGCCAGTCCTCCAGACAAAGGAGTCCCACAACAGGGACGTCCTAGGTGTTCGCAACTAAATCGTATGTTGATGAGCAGCTTGTGTCTGATGGGTGTTACTGTTTGAAACAACTCTGGGTGGAATCATAAGTGTCAGCTCACACCTACACCTTCCGTAGCATTATCGATAGTAAAGAGATAGGTCCGCCACTGTTCTTCGATGTTCGAGGCTATCAAGGTCTTTAGTCAACTCTGGGTCATCCACAAGACGAACTGCTCTTCTCTGTATGGAGTCCAATATCTTGAGCAAGTGTTTGTGTGACGAGCTCCACACATGGAACAGTATTCGAGACATGGTCTTATCTGAGCTTTATCGAGCAGTAAGAGCTGATGAGGTGTATACAACTTTTTTGCTCTATAGAGTGCTCCTAGCTTTTGTGCTGAAAGAATTTGGTGACGTGATTACGCCAAGACATGTTGTTTTCTACGTTGATGTCCAGCAAGCTTATGGATGAGGCCAGGGTCAGTGTTTGTCCTTGAAATGTACACATTTTCCGATATAAAGCGGTCTATCTGTCTAAAAAGCTGTCTACAGACGACAGCTTTTTAGACAGACAGCGTTATAGAATGCTAAGACAGCTTTTTAGACAGACAGACAGCATTATATACTGCTAAGACGCGGTGTGTCACGCCCTTAAATATACCATAGCTCAAGTCGTCGAAATTCGCGCAATCCGCGGTGTTTTTGCAAGCGGCTGCGCAGTAGCCATCTGCACAGGTCTGGTTAAAGTGCCCCCATACTTCAAATACAGCATTTAAGAGAATATTTCCAGTTCTTCAATGGATTAGTGGTAATTATTGACGGACTACGAATGTTGGGGTCATAGTTCGATTCTTGAGTGGCTCTACAGACTTTCATTAATTAAAAAATATATAATTAATAGTAATATTAGGATAGCCGCGGTGATGATGTCTGAGATTCCAAATACTAGGAGAGATACTAAATGTTGGGTTAGTTCACTGATGCCACACCTTCTTCTTATATTAGGCCTTGAGCCTGTTCTTACCCGATCTCTTTTTCTCTACTGCTGCAGTCGTATTTGTGACGTAGGCTGCCAGCTATCTCGCTATTTTTAAAGGGCCGTCCTGGTGGTCTGATGCCACACCTTAAAAATAATATAGCTCAAGTCGCCTAAATCTTGACGGTGATGTAATGAATTTATGGTGGAAGTGGTTCCTAAACCATCACGCGGTTACAGAAGGGCATTATTTTATATAGCAGGGGGCACGTGCATTAAATTTTTAAAATGTTTGCAGATTTTTTGTCAAAATGGAATGTTGTTTTTGAGGTTGCACACTTAGTCAATATTCTTTGCTTTCTAAGAACGACATATATGCATTATGCGTCCTTAATTTTGTCCATGATTGGATTTCACAAGAACCACACTAATAACCAGTAATAATGATATGTTGTAGAATCGTGCCCTATTGAATCAAAATTAAAATTAATTCATGTTTTTAAAAATTTTTTTAAAAATTCCACATTCTTTATATAACCAGTTAATCAATTGTTTATTCTTATTATTCATAACCTACCTCAGTTCGACTCTCAACTACTACAAACTTGAGGCAGGCGCTCGGAAAATCCGTGGGTGTCTGTGTAGTGCACCCACTCAAATTTCATCGTGACGTAAGAATGTCTAGGTCCAGGTCCAGGTAAATTGCTACATCATCTGGTTTATATTGCAATCTAATCTGTTCCATGTTATATAGAATAATGTCCTTCTGTGTAGGGAATAAAAAAGAAATTATTTCATCCAATTTACATATTGAACCATTTTTACAAAAGCGCTATCTTGTCCGTAATTATGTAGATTTTTTAATAAAATCTATGACTAAATTGCCCTAGAAAAATATTGCTGTAACTTTTTTAAAATAAACTTTTTATCCAAATTAAGCCACAAGAAGTGATTTTTCAGTAGGGTTGGTATTGTCATGATATGCAGGGCGATCAATAGTGCCATAAGATAGTTATTTATGCAACGAATGTGTAAAGTGACCCTTTTTATGGATAGGAATATTGCCGCATGGGCCCTAGGCGAATGCGACAATCCCATGAATATTAAATAAACTAAATTCTTGGGACGTTCCCACAGGAGGAAATCTAAAATTGATTGGTCAGAAAATCTTGAATGGGTCCGCATCTTCCTATTCATTTACCATTAAATGCGGCATTCATCCATTCGGTAACCCTCTGAGTGGAATGCGCTGGGCAACCATCGTGTTGAAAATAAACTGATCGTCTTTGGTTAAGATGAATATTGTCGAGGAAGTTACACTAGAACCATCTTAGTACTTCTGAGTCCTTGTCCTGCTTTAGGCTCCCATCGATAAAATTCATGATTGTTTCTTCTGAGGAAATTATGTTCCTATAAAAGTTATTACGCTCTCCCCCAAGAATAAGAAAAACTCAAGTTGATGGGCATCGCCACCTTCTTCCAGCGTATGACTTATTTTCAGGTTTAAAGACTTAAGTTCTTTTAGCTTTGAAAATTGTTTGCAGCTCTGACTTTGTGATATTGGCTTCGCGTCGTCTTGCTCTAAGAGAGTTTCGTGGCTTCGCATTCAGAGTTTAAAGCTGCGCCATCCCTGCATCGTTGTTATCATAAGTCTTTAATTTTTTTTAATCAAAGGAATACAATTTCCACTTCTTAAAAATATTGTAGTTATTCTTTTGTCAGTTGTTATAGGCAACAATCATTCGGGGTATTTTAAAATGAAAAGATTTATCACATATGGAATTGAATTCCCTCCTAGTCCATAACAGTGTACGAGATAGAGTTTTTCCTGCAGTGGCAAGGCCATTATTAGTTAATACTTTTAGCGATAAGTTTGGTTTTGGGAACGTCAAAATAACTTTTAAAAAGGACGTGTTAGGTTATTGAGGTACAGATGTGCTTGGCTTGTACTTTAAGGTGTGTTAGTTCAAATACAGCATTTAAGAGAATATTTCTAAGTTCATCAATGGATTAATGGTAATTATTGACGGACTACGAATGTTGGGGTCATAATTCGATTCCTGAATGGCTCTACAGACTTTTACTAATTAAAAAAATATATAATTAATAGTAATATTAGGATAGCCGCGGTGATGTCTGAAATTCCAAATACTAGGAGAGATACTAAATGTTGGGTTAGTTCACTGATGCCACACCTTAATATAGTTCAAGTCGCCTAAATCTTGATGGTGACGTCATGAATTGATGGTGGATGAGGTTCCTAAACCATCACGCGGTTGCGGGGCCCAAATATGCTATAACTCAAGTCGGTGATGTTTGCCAAAATCTTTATTTTTCCACCTAGGTCAGCTCGTGCCTGGGACAAAAAATATTACACCGGACCTTAGATTTTCTTATGGAGATTTACGTTTAAGAATGGTTAACGCTCAATTCTGTTTGCATATCTACCTACTATTCAAAACTACTTTTGTCGAGATATTTTTATTGACCAATTTAGTTGGATTTTATTAAAAAAAACTAAATAATTACTGAAAACAGCGATTTTTTGAAAATGGATCCATCTGTAAGAAATTGGATGAAATAATTTCTTTTTTATTCCCCATACATAAGGGCATTATTTTATATAGCAGGGAACACGTGCATTAAATTTTGAAAATGTTTGCAGATTTTTTGTCAAAATGGAATGTTGTTTTTGAGATTGCACACTTAGTCAATATTCTTTGCTTTCTAAGAACGACATATATGCGTTATGCGTCCTTAATTTTGTCCATGATTGGATTTCACAAGAACCACACTAATAACCAGTAATAATGAT
>JAEQML010066009.1:0-20363 GCA_016904865.1 Pissodes strobi
CACTGGTCTAATTGATCGGAGTATTGGAATGATTTATGATCCCTAAAGATGACCTGAATTTTGTTGAAATGATTTTAAATTTTTCAAAATTATTTATTGGGATATTCTAAATCATTTCGAAAAATATTTCAATATCTTATTAATATATTGTATTGCGGCAGAAATTTTTAAAATCAATATTGAAATAATTTGAAAAATATTTTAATTTAAAAAAATATTTAAATCCGAAGTCGTACACACTGCTTTAGTCTATGTCTATACCAATGCATAATATCCTTAAGTGACCCAACTCAAACAGCGTGACAGACAGGGCCGTCCCTAGGCTTTTCGCCGCCCTTAACAATTCATAGAAGTGCTGTTCATGCATTTCTCTAGTTATCAGTCCCTATGGACAGCAATAATAAGAAACTCTGCATAGGAAATAACATGCTTTATTTTACTCACAAAAACAGTAAATATATAAAAAGTTACTTTTGACAGATCATTTCAAAAATATCTTCTGTTTTTTTTTCGTGAAGGAAGATATAATTATTTCACTACTGATATTATTGCCAATCCGTTTAACCGTTCTTGTGCCATACTTTAACGGAAGTAGTTTCCAATTATTTTCAGCTTCAAAAAGCTTCTGAAGCAACAGAAACAGGCGAAGTTAATAATATCCTCAGTGATAAAGTTCCTACAGGATCAATGGAATTAATAAATTCCAATCTTCTTAAAGCAGAACTGAATTTTTCGCCCACAGTTCCAACTTGGGCAAGTATAGACTTTCATTCCTTAACTCTAAGCCGTTTATAGCTTTGCTCTTCGTCGCCGTTTCCGTCGGTCAAATAATTTTCCAAATCAATGCAATGTTTTATCAGATCGCCCCTATTAATGGCAGAAAGCAAATAGTCACAGTCAAGATTAAGAAGATCGAATCTGTTCTTAATTGACTCAATTACTCTATCCATGACAACAAAAATTATTTCAATTTTGAATTTTTGTTCTGGGCTATTTATGCGTTCATCCTCTGCTTTGTATGTAAATTGTTTGGATTTCTTTCTGGGCCGCGCTATAGCTTCTAATGGAAACGTGGCACGTATTTCAAGTTCTTGCGCCAACTCGGTGGCTTCTACCAATATTTCTTGAAAACTTTTATCACTCCTTCGAGCTTGTGTATAATTAAGTAGCGACTGTAAAGATCTAGTGAATTCTATAATATTTAAGTTCTGATTTTGTAGCAGCTTACTGACCTCATTCATTTTATTAAGTATGTCATGCCACAAAACTACACGTACCAAGAAATTAGAGCTTTTATTTTTTTTTTGCTAAAGTATCTTCCTCATTTTTGACTGTAGAATCGTACACCATGTTTTCACTAACGCATCATAAACATGTCAAATTTGATGTTTCAATGCTTTTATCGAATGGATTCGACTTTCCCAGCGGGTGTCGCTAAGAGGCTTGCGTTAAGACTGTTACTTTTTCCCTTGGTAACGGTCATTTTTGGGTTGAAGCTGAGGAGAAAACGTATATGGTATAGACAGACGAGAAAAAGTTACACTTTCAATTGGAGCTTTAACGGCGTCGTTGCTAGGAGGAAATGAGCTGCACAAGATGCGAGTATCGCTCTTTTATTGATATCTAGAATTATTTTTTGCCTCACACGCGTTTTTCTATCGCTGATTTTTTTAGTTACTTACGACTTCAGTTGAAGCAAATGTCAAATCAAATAAAATCAAAAACTTGTTAATGACACTTTACGTATTTTGTATTAAAATACAATCATGCCATGATTTATTATATGAGTCATTTGGGGCCCCAAATGACCGCCCGGGCTCTTAACACGGCCCTGGACATAGAAAGCTGAATTTTGGCATATGGGCTGATTTTAGGGTGCAGAAGTTCGATAACGGATATTTCAAAGCTCAAATTCCAAGAGCTCGAAATAACCCTCCAAGTTCTTGGAGCTGGGTCATGATGAATGGTGAATAAATGAGTGCGTCATTTAAGGATTTTATGTAACATATTTGGTTTCAGAATTTTAAAATTTTAGAAACGCAAAGAAAAAAACATTATTTACAAGTATTTAAAAAAAGTATTATTACAGATATTTAAAAAAAAGTCAGAGTTGGAGAAATTACATAGTATTATATACTACGAAGCGCTTCAACATGAACATGGAAAAGTAAATATCTGTAAAATTTCACCCCTGCATCCTTACCCTCTGTTTCTTGCGCATATATAGCGGCCCGATGGCACAGCGCCCCTACTATCGATATCCTGAAGTAAATTCATAGGTGTATGCCCCGGCCTAAATTGTTCAATGTTTACATATTTTTTGATACAGGTTTATCTACTGAATAACAGAGAATAAATAGTGTGGTGCATGACGTTTCAAAAAGGTTGAGGTGGATACTGTTTCGGTAAGTGGCAAGTGCTTATAGTATCGTTGCTTTTGAATATGCACAATTGAATCATTTAGATTGTGTTGGGTATTTAAAGAGAATGTTAATTAGTATGTGATTAAAAATACACATTTAGAAAATAGAGTAAATAAAATAAAAAATAAGCAGTCACACTAAGCAATTTAATTATATAAAAATAAATTATGTATAGGGGAAGTTGGGGTAAAAGAAGAGCTAACATATTCCAGGGTGCTATTTCGAAAGTATCTATTATTAAATTATGAAATTGAGCATAGATTAACTGGTATTAAGTTTACTACGATCCACAAATGCATTATGAAAATATTTCGCTTTGGTTCATATTTGGGTACAGTGAAATAGCGGCACCTTGAATGCAGAGCGAATTTTTTTCTGTTTATTTTCACTAAGCCTCTGAAACTTGTTCTATTTGGTAATAAAATGTTGTATAAAGAGTCTCAAGAATAAAAAATATCGAAAAAATGTGGCATAAGGATGCAAAAAATTAAATGCACGAAAATTTATGTAGACTACAAATAACTCCTTTTTTTAATAATCATTATACATTTAATTTTTATCAAAATGATATATCTACAGTGGTTTCGATAACGTATTTCTTTTAATGTTTGGGAATAGACGTCGATAGTCGATAGTCCGCAACAATTCGAAGGATAAGTTGCTTATTCTTCTCGTCCCTTGTCAGAACTTGATTATCCTGCATGAGTTTAACTTTCCGTTCTGCAACATTATTAAGAAACTTGCGTCTTTTTACAATATGGACGCCTCTCTTAAAACGCTCAAATAGTAGGGTTGTTTTCAAGGAACTTCGTTCGCAATGAAAATCTATCAAAAAGTTTCAGCGATCCTTTAGAAATGAAGTTTTAGATCCCCTGATTTATGCATTCATCGGCATCTTTCGGTAGCATTGCATATCTGTTCGCAGGTTCTTGGAACGTCTCATTTTATTCTATGTCTACTGATATTGTCTGTTAAAGAACGACATTGCAGCTATTTCTGGTGCTAAGTACTACAGATAGTTACAGAACAAATTTTAGTGCCATACAGCTTGTATTGTTATGAATTTTGAATTTGAAGATGCTTCTGCAGCGTTAGAGGCCAACGGAAGGGGTAGTCATTGTGGAAATCTTCTGTCCTACGGGATGGAGATACCTGGATACATGGATGTCCGGTGGAGATCCGGTGGAGATCCAGTGGATATCCGGTAGAGATATGTGGAGATCCAAGAATTTCGGCTGCAGTCGTGTAGAATTTTATTGGCCAAAGCAAGATGATCTGCAACTAATAGAGTCCATTCAAATTATTTATGAGCCTATTATAATGCTGGGAGCTCATTATAATGCTGGGTTTATGAGCCCATTATAATGCTATGAAACTCTCAAGATCAGACAGATTAAAAATACAGACTGTACATAAATCTTTAAAAAAATGTGTTTGTCGACAGTTTAGTTTTTTCGAATTCCTTTTGTACTGGGGAACTGGGAACTTGTTCATACTTTATGTGTTTATTGCAAGGTGTATTCCAGAGAGAGAAGTTAAGTTTCGCCTTGGGGATACCTATTTATTCTTCATTAGGTCAAAAAAAAATGTATTTTTGTTGTTGTTTTTAATTTTTATTATATATTTTTTAGTTATCATTACAGTGATTATATATTCTTAATTTTTCTACGCAGTGTTCCTCTACAATAAGTTTTTTTTTGTTGTTGCAAAATACTCTTTTGGTGTTCGTACGTTTGTTTTCATTTTATGATACATAAAAGTATTATTTTTTTTACACTGTTTGTTTTGTTCAGTATATAAATGTTATAATTATTTTGACTAAGTCATAGATATACATACCTATGCAATAATTTTTTATTTTAATAAGATTAAGTTGAGTTCATACCTAATATGTTTCTTTCAGTTTTTTGTTTAAACATTAATTTCATGTTCAGATGTTGTTTCTTCTCGAAAATATCATAACAAATTGTGAGTAAAATCCGGGGGTAAAATAAAATTGAGTTAGTAAAAATACAGTCCTTGATGGTAATAATCTATTTTCTGCCATGGGACATAATCTACTATTATTAGGTCAAGTAAATTGAATAGTTATTGTATATGAAAGTCCGGAGGAGATACACGGATATCCATAGAAATCCAAATGATCTCCATGGAGATCCCTGGAGATCTCAGGATATTCCTGAAGATCCAAATATAACAATGGAGGTCTAATGTATTCCAGTGTACACGCTTCCTATAATCTCATGTATTCTTAGTGAAATCCAACGCATTCCCATGTATGCCTATGTATTCTTATGTACTAATATGTATTCCTATGCATTCCTTGTATTCTTATGTGTTTCCGAGTGTATTCCTATGACTTCCTTTGGAATTCTAAATGTTTTCCAGGAAATGCTATACAGGGTACAGGGTGGTTCAAATTTGAGGTTAAACTTGGAAACCGTAGGAGAGGCAAAGTCGCTTAAAATATGGCTAAGTTGAATAATTTAGTGGTTAATATAGCTAAGCGAGAACGTGAGCTGGGCATAGACTGAACACGAGACAGCTTGGATTTAGGTAAAATTTGGTACCCGGGGGGTTTCGGGGTCAAAAAGACCGAGTCTGGATAGTAGGGGATCGTGGAGCCTACCAGTGGTGCACCCAGAAAATAAGGTTGTGGCTAAAAAAACTTTGGGGTGCCACGTCCTGATGTCACATTTTTTATATGTAAATTTTATATTGAAAATAGGGTTTTAAAAAACTCTTTTAAGTAAATTATTTCGTTTTGTCGTAATGTTGCCTAACAGATAATAAAATAGGTAATATGAAAGAAATTGAAAAAAATAAAAAAAACTTAAATAATGTTGTTTTTGTATATTGACGTTCATAATTGAATGCTAATCTTTAAGGCCGATAATCTTTGGGTGATTCTAAGTAAAAAATGTCATATGAACATAGGTCCGCAACCGCCTTATTTTTGAGTGTTGAAAATTAAAAAAAAAATCGGTTTTTTCCCAATATTTCTAAAACCGTTCTAGATATTTCTTTTACCTTTTGCTAGGTATTAAGTACGTATAAAAATAATTTTTTTTAAGCAAAAGATTTTTTTCAACTCCATTCAGTGGCGCCCCTCTAACATGCCGTCTAATATTTTTAAGCGAAAAAATGAAACGCCACTGATTTTTCAAAGTAAAATTCATTTTCCCAATCTCCTATTATTTCTTAATAACAATGTCCTCTTGACTTTTTCTGTTCGTCGAACGGTTTTCGATTAAAAAAATAAAATGCATTTATCTACACGGTCCTAGGAATTAATTGCTAATTCGTCATTGGCAAAATTTCGCATTTTTTAATAAACAGGAATATTGTGATTGCAGTTTAAATTGTGACAAGCCGGAAATCAAGTTAAAGAACTGTCAAATTTATCTACCATTAAAAAAGAAATAAATCTGTTTCTAGCCAACTAAATACCTAATCCTACCACTGAATAGCTGGTATCGTCATTGACAATAACCGACCCCGTAAGGGTCGTGCAGGTAAATGAATTTTATTTTTTTAATCGAAAACCGTTCGTCGGACAGAAAAAAGTCAATAGGTCAAGAAATAATAGGAGATTGCGAAAATGAATTTTATCTTGAAACAAACAGTGGCGTTTCATTTCTTTGATTAAAAATATTAGAAGTAATGCTACAGGTGGCGCCACTGATTGGAATTGAAAAAAATGATTTGCTTAAAAATATGTATTTTTATAAGTACTTAGCAAAATGTAAAGAAATATCTACGGCGGTTTTAGAAATATTGGGATAAAACTGATTTTTTTTCCACACCCTGTATCTCAAAAATAAGGCGGTTGCGGACCTATGCTCATATGAGATTTTTTTCCTTAAAATCACCCAAGGACTATCATCCTTAAGGATTAGCATTCAATTATGAACCCCCTATATTTATAAATTATAAACGTAAACAACAAATTAAATTAAATAAAATAAAAAAATGTTTCTTCTTATTTTACGTATTTAGCCCTAATCTATTTTAAAACTAATTTAAGATTTTTTCGCTGCCAGTTGATTCAAATTAACATCTTTCGGAAATACCTCAATTTCTTTCCGCGGTTGTGACTGGAATCCGATAAGATGGTTGAGAGTTGAGATGATTGAACTGTGACCGCCTGGATTCAGTAAAAAGAACATAAATTTCATAATTTTTCGCTGAGTCGATGCATATGTGTAATTTCAAATAATTTTTGATCATGAATTTTCGAGTCTGGGGGGGGGGGGGGGGGGCCCATGGCCCCCCCCCCCCCAGGGGGGCCCCGCCGAAAAAAGTTTTTTTTTTGGTCTAATGCGATGGCCGTCGGTATAGTAGTTCGGACCGGAACGATTTAAACGAGAAAAAAAATTGAGAGCCTACCGGCGCCTATTTAGGCACCCAAAAATTTTTTTAGAGATAATCGAGTTGGGGGGGTTTTCGACGACGCCAATTGGTTAGTCGAGGTAAAAAAAATTGTTGAACGAGACCCCAAAAATGCTCGCCTCACGGACGAGAGTTACAAAGTAATTTCGGCGATTTTCGATCCGTGACTCCTACTTCCTAAAACGGGTGCCCAAACTCGGCGTTTTCGACCCCTAAATATTAATTCGAGGAAAATTTTTTTTATACTTAGAAGGCGTTTTTTTTTGTATATGGAGCCTACCGGAAATCCGGCTCCTACCGGTTTTTCTTTAGATAAATTTCGAGCTAGCGAGTTTTCGTATTCGGTAGGGGAGCGGAGGGGACCGGCCTGAACCCCGGAAAAAAATTCAAGTTCTCAATTTTTCTAGGGGCCCCTAAATAGGAACCTTTGGTATTGTTCGACTTGTAGGGTTGAAATTTAGGTTAGGGGGGTTAGGGACGGTCGAGAACTTACCACCGATAGGTTTCACAGTAGGAGCCTAGGGACCTTAATTTTTCGATATCGGATTTTCAAAACTATCCATATTTTTCATTTGCCCCCTGAATTATAACCTAAGAATGTAACCTATTTTCGAAAAATAGGTTCCTGCGCGGGTTTTAACCGGTAGGCTCCGGTAGTAAATATACATATATCGGCAAACGGACGAAACTGTATTTTATATCGACCTTGCCTTTATTTTGACCAATAGAAGCCGGGATCTATAATAATAACAAGATGCTTTATTGTCAAAAAATTTTAAAATTTTAGACAAAGCTAGAGCTAGAGTACAAAACATATTAAAACACAAATAGAACCATACAATAAAAAAAAGCTAACTATACAATACTTTATGCAATTGTGCAAATTGTACGTGGTCAAAATATTATATAAAATATTAAATATCAAAATGTTTAACACTAAATCCTAAACACTAAACACCAAACATTAAACATGAAATCATTAAATCAGTCTGTAAAATGCTCAAAATTAAGTATTAATTAAAAAAGTCGTTGACTGCGTATAAGGCTCTCTCCAATAAGAATGATCTCCAAGCTCTGCGAAATGCGGAAAAATATGTTACTGACTTCATTTCAAATGGCAGTTTTTTGCATTGTACAGTACGGAGCTTTTAACTAACTCTGAGAGTGGGGTTGGCAGATTAAGATCATGCTCCGTATTCCTAAGTGGATAGTTGTGAGATGGCCTAGCTGGAATAACAGATACGTGCTTACGGATTAAGTAAACGGATTCAAATATGAAAAAGGAAGGAAGAGTTAATATTTTAAAACTTTTAAAGAAATCCTGGCAGTGAGTTCTACTGTTTAGTTTCAGCGAATCTCTTTTGTAGTTTGAAAATACGCTCAAATTGAGTCGCACAACACGTACCCCAGAATGGAAGGGCGTATCGGAGGTGCGACTCAAAAAGAGTATAATAGACTATTCTAGCAGTTGACACGTTAAGCTCCCTGGAAACCGTTCTTAGCGCAAAACATGCACTTAATCTTTCTGATAAGGCATCGATGTACAAGTCCCACTTTAAATGATTGTCCACAACAAGCCAGATTCGACGACGTCAATAGTGGTGTTCTTAAGTACAACGTACTTTTATATGACAAAACTTTAGTTTTAGAAACGTTGAGGCACAGGAGATTAGAATCGCACCATGATTTAATCATGATTAAGGCACTAGATACAGTTCTGTGAAGCGCCGTACTATACGGGTTGCTCCAAGTGAAACTAGTATCGTCTGCAAAGAGACAGACTTTACCGCTAAGCTGACTTCTGTTGTTAAGATACGACTTAAACCATTGAATCCGCAGTACTGCAATTTGTTAATTAAGATATTATTATTTACACAATCGAAAGTTTTAGATAAATCACAGTAAATTGTTGCTGTAGAGTGATGGTTGTTCAGGGAGTATACATAATTAAAGAGGGAACACATATCATCATTTGTGCATTTGTTACTTAAAAATCCAAATTGATGGGTGGTAAGTATTTTATATCCAGAGAGAACAGATAGAAGCCTTTTTTTTAACCAATGTTTCAATGATCTTTGATAATGCGGGAAGGAGTGCAATTGGGGGATAGTTCGAAGCTTGGTCTTTATCTCCTCCTTTATGCAAAGGAATAATTATTGCCGTCTTAAGACAGTTAGGAAAAAACCCCATTTTGGAATGATTTGTTAATTAAAGTAGTAAGATGGTTTAATGTGCATTCCGGCTGATTTGAGTTTCAGAGTAAGCCCATCAGTCCCAGAAGAGGATTTGTTTTTAATGTCTTTAATTGTGCTGCGAAGCTACAGGCGTAAAGAAGAAACTGTGTAAATTCACATTAGCATTAGAGAGATATATGAAAGTAGATCATGAGAAGGAGTTATGGTGTTCATTAAATCTTTAGCCACATTTACAAAGTAATTGTTTAGGTGCTCAGGTGAATTACCGATTGTGCTAGACGAAGAAGTCTCATTCCTTAAGTCATTGACAATAGATCATGATTCTTTAGCAACGTTACCGGATTTAGCCAGCCTCTCATTATAATAAATGTCCTTAGCAGCTTTTGTAGTCTTATGATAGACTCTTCTGTAAAGTTTCAGGTGATCATGGAAGAAGACGCGGTCCGAGTATTTTTTAGGTGAGATAATTAACGCATGTTCTTGCAGATGTGCGTAAGCGTTTAGTTGACCAGGGTTTATGTTGTTTGATTTTGATAGGCCTATAAGCGGAAAGGATTTGAACGCCAGAGTAGATAGAGTTTTTATAAATCTAGAAAATTCGATATCGACATCATCAGAGAGGATAACTCAGTCAGTTGTTAGACATAGGTGCTTGAAATTTAGAAAATTTTTGTCTGAAAAAATACGGCATAATTTGCGTGAAGCAATTTTGCATTTGGATTTTACCGAAAATTCTGTTAATACTGCCAGCGTCAGGTGTTCTATAAATATAAACAAGATAGAGGTCATAAGCATTATGGTAGACGATGGAAAATTCAAATACTTTCTCAGACTATAAATTAGCGAACTTCGTTATACTGCCGAAAAGTCGTTGTTAGTAGATATTATCATAGTACCTCCATGAGATAAATTACTTCTATTAAATCTAGTTACTGTAGTATAATTTTTGACAAACACAGACTCATCAACATTTAACCAATGTTTAGTTATGGCAATGATTTCTGGAAAATTAAGCTCTTTGAATAAAAGAAATAATTCATCTGTTTTGGGTCTTAAGGACTGAATATTAATAAGAAAAACACTAAGCTTGCCATCATCCAATTTTTTAGAGGGTGCTTGATCCTCTGCTCACGTCAATCTACCTAAAAATTCTCCCCTCTAATCGGAGAGCCAGTAGAAAAATATTTGTTATGACTTTCCATAACTTTCTCAAGTCTAAAGTCTCTCCGATCAAAAGAAAGACCTGAAGGCAGAGAGATCCGTTTCAACCTCAGCCGAACCAATACGGTAGGCGTCGTGGAAGCGATAATACAACTTACGCAAGGTGGTCCACGTCACTAGGAAGTAGGAAGTCCCTCCGGAGCTATAGTTAATTTGATGCTAGTTTTAGTGTGCCTTTCACACACACACACTGGAGGGTTGGTCATAGCGATAGGCAAATAATAGCCGAAGAGCCTTTAATATGGAGGGGTCACTCAGTCTAGCCAGCAAATAACGACCATTAGCCGCATCCGAATTGTATATAGCCAGCAGCTTATTGCCTACATGTACATTTTACTGAAATCACTGAATTTAATTGAATGTCCCAAGGAGTGTCAAACTGTATCACACTCGGCGTCTCAGCGTTTATTTTCGAACGTTAAAATGATCAATCATTTTGTCTCCATCTCAAGTTCCCTGCTGCTTCTAACTTATAAATTATCCTACGCCTAGCAATCTGAAGTTTTTTTTTAAGTAGCTTCTTATGTCTCTCATATATTTACACTTTGGGAGTCGACAGGCTACAAAATCATCTAAGAATAATTTAAAGTTTTACTGAGTTGAGGTGTTCTTTTTACGGCAAGAAGCCGCATTAGAGTCTATCTGGGCTATAAAGATTATCTATAAAAAACTCGATCGAGACCTTCTATATAAAAATTGATCCACCCCCGGCAAAAGAGTTGTTGTTTATTCTGAACTTGATATGACCATACCTTAGAAAAATTTGGCACATTGTAGCTGCTTAAGTGATCAGACTGAGGGATCTAGACAATTTGTTTGAAAGACAATTTGTCAAATGCGGCAATAGACCCATTGGATAATTCGTAGGAGGTAACGATTGGCCGATTACGACAGTTTGCTAAGAGTACACTCCCTAAATAATTGCTATGTATACGTTATTTTAAAAAATATAAATTATCTAATATTACTTTTTCAAACAAGTGCGTTCTTGTCCACCTTTCCTTTACCGCTGTCTCAGCCTTATACATTATTTTATTGTCTTGATTTTCGTACGAAATAAATTTGAATATGTATATCTAAACTTGTTATAAAAAAAGCTACCACTTTTGATTCAATACATAATCGTTCTGGGACATTTCAATGCCCACAACACCAACTGGCTTATGCATTTACAACAAGACCGACAATGAAGGTAGAGAAGCTGAAGCATCAGCCAGCAGGCTTACTCAACTTGTCGACGAATCAACTCGGATCTCAGAAAGGGGCAAATTTGCCGCCTTTCTGGATCTTTTTTTAACCACAAATCCTGATCAGTATACAATTACAGTTGGTACTGCATTAGGCACTTTCGACCGTAAACTTATTATAACGGTTTTTGAACTGCCACTCTTACAGAAAGATTCACCATTACCTTGTAAAATCTGCCTTTACAATTGTGCAAACTGGGAGAATCTACGAGAGTTCTACTTAGCTCGACGTCTGCTTTGGCACTGACGACCAGTCAGTCTGTCGCGAAGGGATCACACAAGTAATCGCCTCAGGAATGGAAATATACATCTCAAATTCCATCAAGTTACCGTCAAAAGGAACGCCCTGGTTCGACAGAAGATGCGAAAGAGCAGTAGGTAGGAAACAGCAAGCCTACAAGTACTGGCAGCAAAATCAGACCGCCGAAAGTAGCAATTATTTTGCCGAAGCGAGGAACGAATGCAAACGTGTGATTAACGAAACCAGGAATAAACTTTTGCAATGCCCTAGTGGCTCCAGGACTTTCTGGTTGGTAGCAAAAGTTGTAAGTAATAACTTTATAAAAACGTATCTCCCACCTTTAACCTTTAACAGACGAACGCGACGTCACTGTGACTACAGCCAAGGAAACATGCTCGCTAAAATGTTTCCATCGTACTCTACTTTCAACGTCCCTCAAGGTAAGGCTCTCCCCACCATATCCAACATCAACACTACCATTGTAGAAGTTAAGTTTTATCACCGTGATATTCGTAAAAACCTCAAATAACTAGATAAGCAAAAGGGATCGGGACCGGATGGAATACCATCGTTTTAAAGAACTGCGCCAACGAACCAACACCCATTTTTTTCCAGAATTTTTATCTGTCTTACCGAAAAGGGATTTACCCATCTTCTTGGAAAATCGCTGGTGTGCAACTTGTGCCAAAAAGGCAAGAAAACCACGCCCTCAAACTATCGCCCAATTGCCTTGCTCCAAAGTCATAATACTTGTAAATCAACAACTAATCAAGTACCTCGAGACCAACAGAATAATTAGCGATGAACAATAGGCTTCCTCAAACAGAAATCGATAAGAGATATATTGGCATATGTCACTCATATATAGTGTAGGACAATTGAGAACTACGGAGAATGTCGAGCGATTGCGTTAGATATTTCGAAGGAATTCGACAGAGTTTGGCATGGCGGATTGCTTAACAAACTGTTTCCTTAAGAAGCGATCTTTGCACGTTCAAATTGATGGACACATCTCAGACACATCCACCATAAATGCGGCAGTGCCCCAGGGCGTAGTAGTAGTAGTAGTAGTAAGGGTGGGGGGGCCGAAGCCCGGTAAGTAGGCCTATAAGTCCCTTTTCACCATCCCCGATCCGCCCTCCCCTACCTGGCTACTTCCAACACCCGGCCCGCACTGAAACGGCCCGTCACCTTGATAAAGGTGAGGACGTCCTCCCAGTCCAGATCCTTTAGATCTTCCCGAGCAAGTGTTGGTGCTCCCAGTATCTTCCTCCTTAGGCGACTCCACCTATCACAAATTCCTATATAGTGGTATGAGGACTCCTCCCCTGTCCCGCAGTTCAGGCAGAGTGGGCTGTCCCTCACGCCGATAAGGTGCAGATGTCTGTTTAGGCTTCCATGCCCAGTCAGAATACCTACCAAGTTCCTGATGTCCTCTCGGCTCTTTTTTAGCAGTCGCCTTGCTCTGGATCCGTCAGGATTTAGAATCATTTCCTTGGCTTGTCTGCATCCTTCTTTTCCTCTCCAATTGTGCTTTGTCTTGTTCCAGGCCCAGTTATTTAGTTCCTGAGAGATTTGCCTTTTACTTAAGCCCAGACCAGGTTCTGGACCGACGAGGTGGCTCATTGAGCCTTGTCTTGCCAATTCATCGGCCCGTTCGTTGCCCTCGATGCCACTGTGCCCTGGAACCCATCTGAGTCTTACTTCCCTGTGCACAGCCAATCTGTCTAGGGCGTCTCTACATTCCTGAACTAGCTTACAGCTTGCCCTGGGTTTTTGGATCGCCCTTAGAGCGGCTTGACTGTCCGAGTAAATATATATACTCTCTACACCTTCTGTTACTTCCGCCTTGGTTGCTACTTCCAAAATAGCAAACACCTCCGCCTGGAAAACAGTGGCATATCTCCCCAGCGGAGTGCTTTCTCCTGATTTAGTGTTGTCTAGGTATACACCGGCTCCGGATGACTGTGTATTAGCCATCCATGAGCCGTCAGTGTACCATGCGTGTGCGCCGCTCGGCGTACGTACCTGGCCTGACAGCCACTCTTCCCTTGATGGAAATTCCACTTGGAAATTCCTTCTCAGTCTTAATCTGCAATCTGGAATATTGCCTTTGGTCGCAATGATGGGTAGATCCCTACTCATTTTGGCGGCAATAGTCGTATGGCCTTTCCCTGTGTAGTCCGTTCGCCATAGGCCACTGTCGATCATCCTTTTGTGAGCCGCCATTGCCTCTCTCTCAATCCAGATCGGGAGGTCCGGCAGCCCCAGGATGATGTTCAGTGCTGCTCCGGGAGTTGTTCTCAATGCTCCGGTAATACCCAAACAAGCCAGCCTTTGCAGTCTGGCCAGTTTCTGGGCATTAGTGGCTCTGGCCACCGCTGGCCACCAGACCACGGATCCGTAGGAAATCCTCGGTCTTATCACAGCAGTGTACAGCCACTGGAGGATGTAAGGTTTTAAACACCACTTCCTACCTACCGTTCTCCTTAGTTGCCACATAATCGCGGTTGTCTTATTCACCACCTGTTCAACGTGTGCCTTCCACGTCAATTTACTGTCTAAAATAACTCCCAAATATTTGACTTGTTGACTTAGGCTCAGTCTCGTCTGGTAGAGTATGGGATGTATAAAACCTGTTAGATTTCGTTTCCTTGTGAAGAGAATGAGTTCGGTCTTCCCTGGGTTTACTGAGAGACCATTCTCCTCACACCAACCTTGAACTATCCGACACGCCACCTGCATACGCTCGCAGACCGTTCTCACGAACTTGCCCGTGATCATTACTAGCCCGTCGTCAGCATATGCTTGTGCGTAGAATCCCTCAAGATTTAACCTTCTCAGGAGGCTGTCCATCACCAGGCACCACAAATGTGGCGAGAGGCAGCTGCCTTGTGGGCAACCCCCTCTTACCCCGGCCTCGACGCGAACTTCTCCCAGCGTGGCGCTGATCTTCCGGTCTTCCAGTGCCGTTTTTACCCACTTGACCAAATGAACTGGTGTTCTCTTGGCCTGGAGGGCTTGACAGATAGTTTTCGTTTTAGCCTTATCGAAAGCTCCTTCTACGTCAAAGAAGAGCGCTAGCGCCATTTCTTTGTTTTCTATTGCCTTTTCAGCCCTTCTAACTACAGAATGGAGAGCCGTTTCAGTCGACTTCCCCCTTCTGTAGGCGTGCTGATTATCATGTAGAGGAGAATCAGTTAAGATCTCTTCCATGATGAACCTGTCAATGATTTTTTCCATTGTCTTCATTAAAAATGAAGTTAGACTTATAGGCCTAAATGACTTGGGATGGGAATAGTCTCTCTTCCCTGCCTTGGGGATGAAGACGACATCCGCTGCTCTCCAAGCTTGTGGAACGTACCCTAGTGCTATGCTGGCCTCGAATACTCTCTTTAAGTAAGGGAGTAACGTGTCAAGGCCCGCCTGCAGCATCATGGGTATAATTCCATCCGGCCCTCCTGCCTTATATGGACTGAACTCCCCCACTGCCCAAGTTATGGATTCCTCAGTCACCACACTGCGGGCAAGGTTCCAGTCCATCTCTGGCTCTGGTTCCTCGTCCCAGTTGGTAGTCTGTACCTCTCCGGGGAAGTGGGTTTTTAGGAGAAGCTCTATCGCTTCCTCTCTGTTCGCCGTCCATTGTTCGCCTGTTTTCAGAGAGCCAATCTCTTTTTGTCTTTCCGAGCCCAGCAGCTTAAGCAGACGCGCTGAGTCCGAGAGAGACTCCATCTCTCCACAGAATTTCCTCCAGCTGTCTCTTTTGCTGCGTCGGACCTCGATTTTAAATTTCCTTCTGGCTTCCAGATACACATCCCAGAGCTCCTGCCGCCCTCCCCTGAAAGCGTGGCGGTGTGATCTTCTCACGTCTTTTTTAAGACGGTCCAGAGTATCACTCCACCAAGGCAGCCTCTTGGCGCTCGCTTTCTTAAGTGGGCACGCTTGTTCATAGGAGTCGACGATTACACTGTTTAGCTTTACCACCTCAATTTCTAGTTCTTGTTTTGATGAAATAGCCTGCCCTAAAGTTCCCATGGACATTACCAGACTTTCCCTAAATTTGTTCCAGTCTGTTGCCCTCGGAATTTTTTTAGTGGCTTCTCCATCTTATCCGATTTAATTTCAAATCGGATCATTCTATGATCGGACATAGTTATGTCCCTACTTACCCTCCAATTGACTACCTTTTCCGCAAATGCTCGAGTTACCACTGTAATATCGATAACCTCCTGACGAAGCCGATTCACAAAAGTTGGTTCCGCATTTACGTTAGCTACTTCAAGGTTTTCCGATACGAAATACTCTAATAGAGCCGTACCTCTCGCGTTGGTGTTAGTGCTCCCCCAAACGATATTATGCGCGTTTGCATCACACCCCACGATTAGTGGAAAACCTTTGTCTTTACTGTATTCTATTAATCTTATTAATTCTTCCGTTGGGGGAAGTTGTGCGTTATCATACGAAAGATATAAACTACTAATTAATAACTTATGTTTTGTGCCACTCACCATGTATTCCAGCAGGATCACCGTAATGTCCCTGGAGCTTAGTTGTGGTAACAGAGTTCCCTGCAGCTCCCTCGACATCACGATACATGTCCTCGGCCTCTCTACTCCTTCACACCCGGCCAAGATGGTAAAGCCGGGGGTCCCAAGTCCCCTTATATTTTCCCTAAAAAAGTAAGGTTCTTGTATTAGTACAATCTCTCCAGATTTTCCAGCCATGATGCTTGCCAATTCAGCACTAGCATCTCGGCTATGCTGGAGATTTATTTGACTTACCCTTAATTGCGCCATGGGGGACACCATGGGTAGGGGTAGCCACCTTACTTGGCTATTGCCTGCTTCCTGATGGTTTGGAAGTCTCGGCTGAAGTGCCCCGCCCGGTGGGTGCTCTCCGAATGGTCACCCTGTAAACTCGCACAGCGACCAATTCGAAAAACACAATCCACCCGGCCAGCTCTAGTCCAGCCACGACCTCCCTGCTCACCAGGAAGTGAAGGCGCCAACTGCTTGGTTGTCCTTCGGTCTTCAGATGCTGCCACTCCGGAACACTCAAGGTGGTGTTCTGGATGGCTAGCATCTCGGTGACATACTCTATTTTCGGCTGCTCTAGTGTCTTCAAGGTGAAGACAATCTCCACCGGCCATGGGGCGTCCGCCGATTTCACGGCTGTGAAGGACACTTCTCCCTCGATCAGTGGCTGACAGGTGTTGAGCAGCCAATCCCTGGATTCCTCATCCTCCGTGGTGACCAAAAACCACCCCGCCTCAGTAAGGCCGGAGTTTCGGGAGTGGAGCTCTGCCTTGGTACACCTCATTTCGTTAATGAGGTGCATCCTCAAGCGGTCCGCCTCTTCTTTGGTCACCTTTCCACCTTGTCTGTTAGACCTGAAAACAACCTGGTTGGCCCTCGAGGCCGCCGAACTGTAGGAGCCAGAACTGGGCGGGTCGGTTGGCCTTCCACTTGAACGTCCTGACTGGATGCCTTTCCTCAAAAGAGGCGACACTCCCTTCCGGCCGTTCTTATGGGAAGTAGACCCGCCCTGTTTTGGCTTCTTGTGTTGGCGTTCTGGAGGGGTATCTTTAGAGATCTGCCTTTTTCTCGACGTGCTGTCGCCAGGAGTGCTCTTCCCTGGATGTTTTGGGTATTCATTCTGGGTGGAGGAACCCCCGACTGCAGCCGGAGCTGTAGGCAGAACAATGGGCTTCAGCTTCGCTGCCGCTCGCCTGGCGTCGCGTGCTTTTGGCCCTCTACTCCTTACCTGCTGGAAGCTCTGATGCTGCCCACGGGGCCGGGCTTGGGTATTGCCCTCAGAGCGTGGAGAGGCATTGATGGTGGCGGTGGATGAGCCTGGTTGAACCGACGGGCCAGCCTGGTTTGCCCTTCTTTCCTCCTTCAAGCGGTCTCTCAGTTCTTTTCTCCTTCTCGTGCGATTACGATTTCTGGCCTGCTTGCGTGCCTCTTTCTGCCGCAACCTCTCCTCTTCAGCTGCATCCGGTCCCGCCTGGTCGAAACTAGGTTCCGGCCCGGTCGAGGACTTTCTACACGCCTCGGATTCAGAGGTGCTGGCTGGTGACTTTAACAGCTCCTCTTCCTGGATGGAACTCATTTCCATCCCGGGTTCAAGGGTGCTAGGGGTAGGATTCCCTGTGGTGGTTGGCTCTTTTTCCGTTTTATCCATTTCACTATCACTCATTCTGAAAATTTTAAAAGGGGTTAGCGGATTAGTGTTTCTCTGTATTTGCACCTGAGTGCGTGTAAGGGGTGTATTTGCGAAAAAAATAAGGTGATGGTATTGAAGGACTAGAGAGAAGCTACTTCACAGACAAGCCGGGCCACGAGTCAGCATGGTCAGGATAGGTCCTTGCAGGATGGTCTGGCAGCCGCGATTATATCCCCCCGACTGAAGCAGCAGGGTCCTACCTCAGGCGCTACCTGGCACTACTGCAACGATCGAGATTTTACGCCGGATGATAGGACAGCCCCCTACGCTAGCTAGGCAAGGGTGGGTCCCTGTACTGTCCGACGGCCTAAGGAAGTGCCTATAAACCTTAGTTATGTCGCTACCTCTCCAGATGGCTCCATTCGGGTCCCGGCCTCGCCTTCTCGTCGCCGTTACCGGTCAGCAAACCAAACGCTCTCTAGTCCTTGCGTGTGCCCCCTCCTCCTTGACTGGGCTTGGGACCAGCTAGGCAACCGCTGAGACTCCTGCAGTCTCAAAGGAGCGCTTGACTAGGCGGAGTACTTTCACCAACTATTTTCCTCATCTATATTAATGACCTACTAACCGAAACCAGTAATCCTATTTACAGTTTTGCAGATGATAGTTCCCTTATCTCCCAATTTAGATCAGAAAAGTTTTTACCAGAGACTGATGCTAATCACTGCAGACAGGAGCAGATTACAACAATTAATCAAGATTTGGAGAAGGTTCGAAATTGGCGCGACAGGAATTTTGTCCAATTTAATGCTGCAAAAACCCAAGCAGCCACGTTCACCAAGAAAGCCAATACGGCGTGCCCTGACACCATTATGGCAGGATCGACCATTCCTTCATCCTCGTCAATTGGACTACTGGGTGTTTCGGTCGACAGCAATATGTCCTGAATGACCACGTTGCTAACATCGCAAAATCAGCCTCGCAGAAGCTTGGTGCGTTATTTCGCAACAAAAAACTATATACACCACAGCAGCTACTCTTGATGATTGGTGATTAGAATATTGCTGACAAATCTGGGGTGCCGCACCTAAGCACACCATAAAGCTGCTGGATCCCATTCACAAAAGAGCTGTGCGTCTCGTTGGCGACCCGGAGTTGATCCGGGATCTGGATAGTCTAGAACACCGCAGACATGTGGTTGAAATCTCCCTGTTTTACAGATATTTTCGTAGCAGATGTTCCCAGAATTTGGCCCGCATCATTCCGTCCTCAGCAACGCCTATCAGTCATCACAGACGGCAAGAGCGCACCCGTTCGTCGTACAACCGAACGTCGCTTTACAAGAACTCATTTGTCTGGCGCACTGCATCACTGTGAAACTCACCAGGACATCTGTCTCCCCCTAATTACAACTTACAACTATTCAAGAACCGTGTCAATCAACATCACACACACACACACATACACACACCGCTCGTCGAGTGCCAAAGGATCTCCCTTTAGTGTGTGTGCCACAGCCATAATAAAAAGAAGAACAAGCCTTTAATCGCGTCAAGTTATATCTAGTTAGCTCGATTTTGGAACCAAAATCAAGAATCGCTATATTTTCAATCTGGAATGTGTATAGTTAATAATAAAACATACCTACATTATTCGGTGTAAATTTTTAACTAAATCATTTAGTTCGCTTAGTGTCAGTTTAGCAAAATGTCCTTTAGGGTAATCGTTTTTCGGTAAATTGTCTTTTCGATCAATCGTCTTTCCGCTAATTGCCAGTTTCAGCCAATTGTTGCAGAAAATTAAGCGAGTTGACATTCGTCCTCGACGAATCATCTTTCGGCAGAATTGGCCATACTGATCAAGTGATCATACCCACATACCATTGTTAAATAGCACTTTGAATCATCAATTCGTTCTTTACTATCGTTCTCTGATTGTTCGAATAAAACCGCACAACCACGTCTTATAGACGCTGTTAAAATAGAGTTTAGTTTTGAAAATCTGAAAAATACGCTGTCATCGCATTTCGGAATTTTACATTTAAATTATGAGGTAGGGGCCAAATATAGAACACTATCGATTTTTCTTGTCAGAACGGACTGATCTCCCTAACCCGATCTCATTTATCTCTATTTAATCACCCTTCCCAATCATTAAGAGCGACATTTAATTATAGTCCTTCTCTTAATTAGCTAGTAATTGGATAGAATATAATAGGTTTATTCCATGACACGTCGTTACTAAAATTAGGACTGGCATTTTTAGTCGACAGGGTTGTTTATTATCAACGCATAAATCCAATTAATTTTCTTGCGGAGATATAAAATATAACGAAAGTTTGAAAAAAATACCGCAAAAAATACTGCTTATTGTATATTATATTAACTAAAAATGTATTAGATATGGAGGAAATAAAAAAAGTTTTTGTCAAGAGATTGCTTTCTCATTTTTTCATTATTATGACTTTGCTTTTTATTTTAAT
>MU194127.1:912-20361 GCA_016904865.1 Pissodes strobi
CTTTTAGACATTCAAACCTGACGCTTTATAGAACATTTTCTATTGATTTTAGATTGCTCATACTCGAAGAGAGCGCACTAGCCAACAAAAATATTTCAAACGCATAATACCCATAAAAGACATAACGTAGTATACAAGACCCCAATAAGGGGGACCATCCCAAAAATATCAGTAAACCATGACCGATTGTGATGGCCTAGTTCGACTTGTAAACAAAGAACCAATCTACCCAATCTAGATGCTCGTGGAACCCATTTAAACTTAAATTAGGTAGCCTGAAAAAAAGAGGTTTTTATTATACGATGTTCTATTACTTATGGCTGATGCAAGACAATTTCAAAGATTCAAGAAGAAAAACTTGTATTTCAAGGTTACAAAGCTCGGTTGGTATCAAAACACGTATGAGCCATAATGGCAATATTATGTAGAATGAAACTAATATGCCTAAAAAATATAATTTAGATAAGATTTAATATTGGATATTCATGCCACAAGACTGCTTTGACTAGAAAAGGTTGTAAAAGAAGTGGAAAGAGACTTGCTTACCTTCGTAAGTCTAGAAAGGCGAATATTTTTATTATGGTTAAATAATTCTCAGTCTAAAATTGTCTATAATTGGAATAAAAATAATCCTCTCAAATTCCGGCCTGGAAAATCGTTTTGACATATATATTTACATTTTCTAACACGGCAGTAGCCTCACAAAAAGATTAGGATAGAATCTGGAGCGGCTATAGAAATATAAAAAAAAATCGAATGGTTAATTTTTTGAATGGTTTTAATTAAGAGGGTTTAAATATTATAAAAATAATAAATAAATATAAATTCCATTAAGAATATATCTGTGAGCTCCCTCGACTGTGTGGAACAATCATATGTACGTGATAATTTTCCGATATGTACCTATCATAATAGTAACCAAAAAAAAAAAAAACTGTGAGAACGAGAAATTGACGTAAAGTATATAACGCAAAAAAATATCACCGAACAAGCCAAAACCCATCGAGGGTTATCATAAGATTAGAACGAGAATCGAAATTAAGTCAAATGAACCTTATATCAAAAGTAAAGATATTAATTATATTTTTATAGCCTCTTTCCCATTTCTCGTTATCCTACGTTCTACGTTAAAATTAGAATGTAATTTTCAGGTTTTATGAAAATTTTAGTTTGGAACAGTAAGTATTGTCATTTATGTATTGGCAGAAAATCATCCAAGTCGTAGCAGCATCGGCTACTACTTCTTTGGTACACTTCCACCAAAACTATTGCCCAAGCCATGAGAACCTTCAAAGTAATTGGCAATATCCCATAACGAAGAAAAAAATAATCCATTAAAATTAGTTTACAACTTTAATTGCTTTACTTTTAGCTGGTCGTGGATCATATACCGCGGCTATTCAATAATTATTGTGTCTGATCCCACAACTGTTGAATAGGTATGCTTTTCTCGCATTTTCCAAATTACATTTTTTGAAGTAGTGATTGGCCATTTAATTCATTTCATGTTCAACATCACGTATTAGAGAAAACGATAGTAACTGTTGCAAAGCGATGCATAGAGTTGCGCTAAAGTTTGAATTAAATCGACGCGACGTGAAAGCGTGTGATTTAAATAAATCTCTGATGATTCGTTTGAAAGTCCGCTGCACTGAGTCATTGGATCGAATTATCAAAATTTTTTGCAGTGACGCTGTAAAATATCCTTATGATTCAACTAATTCTTAAATGAAGAAAAAGCAGAGCCCTTAAACCCGCAACTTTTAAGCCTAGGCAGCTAGTTTCCCTGCGTACATAAAATTAAGTAAATTGGTGCTCTCAATTCATGAAAAGTTGATATTGTGGTGGTAGCTTAGATAGACCCAATGCATTTAATTTATACCGAGAAATAGATTCCATATTATACAGGGCGTGCTATAATTACTATTATTTCCGTTAGAAGTTCGGTAATTTTTTTTAAATCAAACCCTCTGGATACTACTTAATAAATTGAAAGACGAAAACCTAAATCATCAAGTTTTCTTAATAAAGCCACTTTTTTGTGAAAAATTATTTTTTAATGAATTTAATTTTAAGTAACCATGGAAATATCAAGCTTATGACAGTTTCGTGACTTTTATAAGTAACTTAAATGAATTAAAATGAGCGAAAATAATTATTCAAACGAAATTCTTATGACATTATTTATTTTACATGGACAATGTGATCAAATCATTGCTAGAACTTGCAGAAAATTTAACCAAATGTATTCTGAAATAACATCAATGAACGAGAGGAAGTTTGTACGAGTACAAAATGATTCAATTAACATGTGTAAGTACAGAAAATAACAATTAGGAAAAATAAAAATAACAAAATTTAAAACAAAATAACAAGTTTTTACAATAAATGCTGGAAATGTTGTACAAACATATTAGAATGTGCTTTTGTACGCGACTCTTGTTTACCTTTTCTATTTCATGGGGATCCACATCTTCAATACACCGCACTATTCGCCTCTGCAGTTCTTCTTTGGTAGGCACTAGAGTAATGTACAGGGTGTTCACCCATAATGCCCCCCCCCCCCCTTTAACTTTGTTAATTTTTAAGCTACCAGAAAAAAATAAAAAACAAAATTGTAGGGTTTTTAATGTAGTTTTTGCACACGTAAAGAAAAAAACAAAAAATTGTACAGTATACAGGGTAGATCAAAAAGAAACATTTTTTTAAATCTAGCCCCCATTTTTTAGTCGATTCTACGTAAAATTCTAAGGATTTTTAATATAACACACTATATGCCTATTCCTAATACTTTAAGAGTTTTTGACAGTTGAATTCGCTATTTTGTTTGTTCTTTTATTTTTTTATGGCAACAGCCACCTAAGAATATAACTTTTTGTTTAGCTTTTGAACTCATTGAGGTGTAAATATTGAGTTTCCTCAATTCGACCTCATTGCTTCGAGTAGTGATTTTGTATCTTCTGTTTTAAATATGATTAAAGAATTATTATTATAATTAAAAAATAGCGACTTCAACTGTCAATAACTCCTAAAGTATTAGGAATACGCATATAGTGTGTTATATTAAAAATCCTTAGAATTTTAGGTAGAATCGAAAAATCGAATAAAAAATGGGGGCTAGATTTAAAAAAATGGTTCTTTTTGATCTACCTTGTATACTATACAATTTTTTGTTTTTTTGTTTACGTGTGCAAAAACTACATAAAAAACCCTACAATTTCATTTTTTTATTTTTTTTGTAGCTTAAAAATTAACAAAGTTAAAGGGGGGTACATTATGGGTGAACACCCTGTACATCCTTTCTTTTAAAACAGCCCATAAAAAAAGTCAAGCGGCGTGAGATCGGGTGATCTCAGTGGCCAATCCCACGGCCCTAAACGCCTAAACCAACGATAGTCAAACATTTGGTAAAGTTCCCTGGAAACTTCCTGGATGCAATGAGCTGGCGCTCCGTCTAGTTGGAACCACGAATTCCTATATATTCCTCTAAAGACA
Source organism: Pissodes strobi (assembly GCA_016904865.1). Classification (NCBI taxonomy): domain Eukaryota; kingdom Metazoa; phylum Arthropoda; class Insecta; order Coleoptera; family Curculionidae; genus Pissodes; species Pissodes strobi. The sequence goes on from MU194127.1 coordinate 4,408, forward strand.
AATTCTCAACAAAATCGGTAACAGTCATCTTTAGTATTTGGACATATCTCTCAGCATTTAGTGTGCCATCATAAATAAAAAGTAAATTTTATTCTTCTTTAAAATACAGAAAACATTTAGGGTAACTCTTTCTTGAAAACCAATTACTTTTGTCACGTGAGGATTATGATCAGCCCAAAAATGCTTATTCCTTTTATTAAAAATTCCGGATCCTCCTGCGTACGTATTAGAAGGGTTTCGCAAAAATGCGCTATACGTTCAAAGTCTTCTTTTTTGAGGGCTTGAACTTTAGCAAATTTATACGGATGCATTTTGTGATTTTCAAAAATTCGTTGTGTTGAAGCATATGATACACCCAAATCTTCTTCTGCACAACGAATGGAAGCTTCTGGATATGCATAAAAATATGCCAAAACGTTAACAATATTGTCATCATTTGAAGTAACAGGTTTTGGTAATGTTGGAGGCGCTTTTAAATTTGAGCCATAGTTAACGAAATTGTTGTGTAATCTTACAAACTTCCTCTCGTTCATTTGTGTTAATTCAGGATACATTTGGTAAAATTTTCTGCAAGTTCTGGCAATGATTTGGCCACATTGTCCGTATAAAATAAATAATTTTATAAGAGTGCAACACGTTTTTCTGACTGAATCCAAAATGAAAGCAAAGATTTTCCCAATTAATTAAAAATGACCCTAGCCCCGGAGAGTTGTATTGCAAAGCCCGGCCCCTGGCGTGGGGTCGTTTGAGCGCCACCCGTTCTAGCCAACTAAACGGAAAAAGCTCTGCTGATGTTGTGCAGGGTGGCTAGGTCAGCTCATAAAATCAACCGGTACTTAGGACTTAATTTCAAACTAACAAGAAAACCAGAATATAGGCGGGATTATAAACAATTAACTTAACTTATCAAAAAAACACAATCTAAAAATTTAAGGAACAATATATTTGCTACTAAGTTCTTTCTTTTTTTTTGAAAACACAGCAACAATCTATCTGGAGAAAAATGTTAAATTGAAATGTGGTTAATTAAAGACAAAAGAATGTTAAATGACTGTTAAAGTAATTGATAAAATAAACAGTGTACAATATGGAGATTGTACGGAGACCAATTCGGTTGGTAATACTCGGTTCTGTATGCCTTACCACTAAATGCACTAAATACTACTTATCAAAGTGATCACATGACGTTAACTAAGCTAATTACAACTAGCTATGAGCGCGCTAATAGCTGCACTGATTTTGAATGTAGCCATGATAATATGCAGCAATGAACTGCCACAATAATTAAATCAAAAGACTCGATAAATTAATAAAAGAGCAAAACAGAATAAAACTATTGAAAGCGTGGCTGTCGATGCTTGATTCATATTATAAAAAGATAAGATTCAGAGCGGTTATTAATGAATGAAAAGAATAAAATTATTGAGCCAACGCTTGACTTTTATTAAAAAGAAAGAAAATTCAGAGCAATCGGATTAACTGGTCCCATAAACCAGTGAATAAATGAAAATAAAATTGATGAGCTCTCTCAGAGCTTGGCGGTCAATGTTTGTTTTATATTAAAGGAGGAAAACTAAGAGCGATCATATTAAACAGATAAACAAAGGATAAAGCTTCAGTACAATACCCCAAATCCGGTCGTCGAACTCTGGTGAAGGCGCCGGCACTTATATATACCTCAGGTACTGCCTCTCGATGGCCCCGAGAGAAGATCTAGCCGAGGTCTCGATAGCTTGGTGTCGAGATTGGCTGATAAGTGCTGCTGGTAAAGCCTGCTTCCAACCCACTAGAACCTAGAATACCCCTGCAGGTCAAGGTAGTGGCCTCCGAGAAAGAGGTTGTACCCTCCGGAAAAAGCCCTGAAATAACCCAGTGCGCATTAGACGTAGCCCTCTTACTTTAATAAAAACCATAGCCCCCCTTCGCATGAATATATTTTCTTTATAAAACAAATTTCCCCAAAAAAAAAATATCCAGGGTACAGACAACTTGAATATAACAAAGATATGGATGAATAACCTATAAAAGAATATATAAACTTCCCCATGTGATCAAAATTGAAGTTACATTAAAATAAAAATTCTGATTAGATAAAATGGAGTAGATAAGATAACATGTGGGACGCAAGAGCAAATTGCGGTATATGCATAAAAAAAGGTAACACAGATAAGCAATTAAATCATTAATTTAGGCAAAACGGTAGCAATAATTACCTCGATGTGTGAGTGAGGACTAACTATGTGAAATTCGACGGTCTCGGTTTTATATGACGAACGTGGAAGCCTCTATAAATAATGAAAAAAAAACCGTTAGCATCATGGCGTCTACGCGCTTCACAGGCAATAGAAAGAGAAATCCATAGAAAATGCTTACTTAATACAGCAGTATCTAGATCCCGATTAATCGGTCGTGTCAAAACACCAAGAGATTCCACAGAATATTCCCAATAAATGGGTTGATTCAAGTCAGAAGTTAAATATGGAGTCTCTATACGACTGTACTAGAACAGAAAGCTTCTCTCCTCGCCGACCGGTCAAACTAGAAGGAACTCTCGATCGTTTTCGTCTATTTGCCTTGGCTTATTTCCGATTAAGAAGTAGGGATGGACTGAAACAAGCCGACCAATTTCGATACGGGGAATAATTCCAAGACAATAAACGCCTTAATTCTCATATATTAGGATAATAAACGAAATGCTAAGAAATACTCTTACGAGAATGATAAACCTTCAAAAATCTAAATCGAGAGCGACAAACACGGATGGATAGCCCTTTATTATTTGGCATGAACCTCACAAAAACTAGTCTGCCGTATAATGCGAGAAATTTATTAAAGCAGAGGTCCAAAAACGGTCTAACGATCTTTAGAAATGGTGTCCGATAATTGGTGCCCCGCAACCAAAGGGTTCCCAAAAGGTTATAAAATATGCCAACAAAATTAAAATATGGATCAACAAGTCAAATGCAGCTTATTTGCAAGCTAACAGAATTCTTAAAAATATAGATCGGTTCTTTGACCGTTCCACGGTAATGTGATACAAATCAAGCCAAGCTATCTTAATAATAATGTGCATCGCTTATCCACTAAAATAAATATAGTCACAACGTGTTATAAATGCTAATACAAATATATAGCTAACCTATACTTAAAATATAGTTAATTCATATTAGGAAAGTGGCATTTTCAAGCGAATTGTTAGCAAATCAAATTAATAAATTTAGAAATAATAAACTGATGCGTGCAAAATACAGCATCTTTTTTCCTAAATGCGGCATATAAATGAAATTTTAAAAATGATTGCCATTGGCATTGGTAAATGATTCATTTATACCAAAGCGTAGAGTTGCCATGCTAGCTTTGTAAAATATTTTCAGGAAAATTTACACTGTTTCTGTCAATTTACACTTTATGTCAACTTACACTTTTTCTGTCAATTTACACCTTTTCTGTCAATTTACCCTTTTTCTGTCAATTTACCCTTTTTCTGTCAGTTTACACTTTTTCTGTCAATTCACACTTTTTCTGTCAATACACACTTTTTCTGTCAATTTACACTTTTTCTGTCAATTTACACTTTTTCTGTCAATTGACACTTTGTCAATTTACACTTTTTCTGTCAATTTACACTTTTTCTGTCAATTTACGATTTTCTACCGAATTCTACCCTTCGCGTCTAGGCACACCAATTTTGAGGCTTCACGCATGCGTACGTGCTAATTCATATATTTTTTCAAAATCCTTTCATTCTTGATTTTGGGCATGCCTTGAGTTAGTTTAAGTTAGTTGTATTTGGTTGCGCCACGGAACGAGCGAAGCGGACGGAGGGCCATGCTTGAAGTGATATATTAGAACGATCACTGCGCTGCTGCCAAACGCGCAGGTCCGAAAAATGAAAATTGCCTGCGCGTTTGGCAGCAGTGCAGCGTTATTGTTCTAATATATAAATTCACGCATGGCCGTCCGTTCGCTTCGCTCGATCCGGGGGCGCAACCCAACAAGACTAACCCAAACTTTACTAGCCCAGGGCATGCCCAAAATCAAGAATAAAGCAACTTTCAAAAATATATACATTAGCATGTACGCATGCGTGAAGCCTCAAAATTGGTGTTCTAAGACGCGAATGGTAGAATTCGGTAGAAAATCGTAAATTTATTGACAGAAAAAGTGTAAATTGACAGAAAAAGTGTAAATTGACAGAAAAAGTGTATATTGATAGAAAAAGTGTAAATTGACAGAAAAAGAGTCAATTGACAGAAAAAGTGTAAATTGACAGGAAAAGTGTAAATTTTCCCGAAAATATTTTTCAATGTTGGCATGGCAGCTCTACGCTTTCGTACATTTAAGTTACTTATAAAAGTCACGAAACTGTCATAAGCTTGATATTTCCATGGTTACTTAAAATTAAATTCAATAAAAAATAATTTTCCACAAAAAATGCCTTTATTAAGAAAACTTGATGATTTAGGTATAGGGACATGAAATGCCATCTTAAAGCATTTTTCTTCATCTTCCAGTTTATTGCGTAATATACAGGGGGTTTGGTTTGAAAAAACGAACTTCTGACCCCTTTTATAAATAACGGAAATAATAGTAATTTTAGCAAGCTCTGTATGATACGAAGTCGATTTCTCAGTGTAAATTAAATACATCGGGCAGCGCCACTACTGCCACTGCCTTCCCTTGATTCAGGTAAGCTAAACCCTCTAGAAAAACTGAAATTTATTTATTAGTTTGTACGAAACTTCAAAAAATCTATACTGATTTTGCGTTTTTAAAATCATGAAATTGCCGACAATTCGATATTCTCTTTTTTACAGGTTTCTCAACAACTTTTGATAAGATTGACAACTCGCCTTGATCTGAATCGGCGCTCTTGTGCAAAGTGATTACTATTTCCAGGGCCAAGAGCAATAATGACATCGAAGGGTGAATCGTAAACAACCTCAAGAAACCTCTTTAGTAAAAGACCGAATTAAATGCAACCAAAAATCTTAAGAATATGCGCATATCTATGACCATTTTTTTAAAATTTATCCAAGATATATGCAAAAAATACATAAATAACTAAATTTTGATTTACTAAACTAAATTTTCACTGCATTAGGGGATTGTGTGTTGCATAAAAATAAATTAAAGTTGTACATACTTTATTAAATCACAAATACCAATTTTTTATATCAATTTATATCAAACATATTCATATTTTATTGAAAAATTATAAAGTGCACTAGTTATTACGTGTGCTTCATGATTTTGAACTAGAAAACTGTGGATAAATGATGTTATAGCGCAAAATTTTTATTTTGGAATTAGGGCAGGTTCTATAGCCAAATTATTTACAGTTATCCATGACATTATGCTTACGACCTGCCTTAAAACCTTAACAACCTATGTTATAATACATTACACACGTAATGTGTGAGATTGAATAATATTTAGCTAAGCCCAAAAAGTTTCACATCAGGCTGACTCTTTATTGCACACCCCTGGTACAAGAATATCTTATTACAATCGCGCCTCACATACACATATGTATTAAAATGACCATGTTTCACAGACCCAGTGCTTTACACTCAGTTGAATGAATCTGATTTGTTTATAATAAGTTCTTTTGTTTACTTTTCTGTTAATTTTTGTATAACTTAATTGGTGTTTATAGTTTGTTAAACAAGCTTTGCTTTATTTCGGGGTTTTGCGATTGTTTATTGGCCGTGGAGTTATGAGTCGAAGGTAAGCCTACAGAGTTACCTAGAATTTTCTTTCCAGCTAAATAAGATTTAAGATTCAAGACAAATCATAGGCTTCTTCTATTCCTTCACCACTCAAATAACTAATAATTTTCTACTTTTGGGGATATTTTAAACAAATATTTAGGTGGTGGTGGATATTGGCCATTTCTAGCCGTTTTTACAAAATATTGAAATATATCGATTATAAAAAATCCGCCTTGTCCCAAAACTACTTTTGATTAATCGGTTCTACTTTAAAAATAAATATTTCTTACTTCTTTATTAATTAATTATTTTAGAGCAAATATTTTTGGCAGAAATCCTTTTCTTTATTTTTTTATCGGGAAAATAGGGAATGTCCAATATGTGAAAACTGTTTTCAGTAAAATAAAAAATAAGGCGTTTTAAACTATCGCTTAACTATTTTTTGTCCGGCCGGCATCACTATTAAGAGGGCTGCATTTATGGTTTAGGACTTAGGGGAGGCAATTTTTTAATTTTCATATTTTTTGAGACACGTTATACATATTTAATTTGCACCATTTTTAAAAATAATAATCATCTTAAAACTTTTATTTACAATGGTGACTAATATGTAGACCGCTATGAATTCATTGTTTATGGCGATCCAATTTAGTAGGTTTACATTTTTACTGGATTTATAACATATTTAGATTTGGTTGTTTAAGCGTTCCGCCTAATTTAGTAAATAAGACGTGGTTTACATTACCGTTTAGTGATAAGTTAGCTGAGCTATGAACTTCAGCAAGTAAGAGATATTTCCGTAATTTTACATACATAATTCCCATTTTTACTATTTATTGCGCAAAAATTTGGAATATGTTTGATTCTAATTTGCCATGTTTCATAAAACAATCATAAATATGCGAAAACTAGCTCGAACTAACCAGAACGTACCTTATTTGATTCGGAGTTTGGCCAATGAGTCTTATACGCATAACCACCTTTCGGGTATTGAAAATAGAATTTCAAAATATGTATATCTTTCCCGAATTCATATTTGTTTACTTGGTTTTTAAGCATCAATATGTCAAAAATTTATATTTTCAGGTTTTGATCTATAGGGCCAAAGTTGGTTTAATGTTAATTTTGGTTCAGGTATCTTAATTAGTCACCATAAAACGAGTAAAACGAAACAAAATAAATCGTATCTAACCAAATTTACAGTAACTGTTTCAAGCTTTGATTGTGATATATGGAAATAATTCTTTAAATTTATCGCTTCACATGATTTTTTTCCAAAAGTGTATTTCAACCCGATTCATGCTCAAAATGAGAACGAATTGGTCCAAAGCGAAGACATGCTTAAAAAAAATAGACAGATATGTTTACTAAATATGAACACGCCAACATTGTTCCCCTTCTTCTGTCCCCGCTTATAAAATAGTAGGCAAGCAGGAGTGTTACTTATCGCTCCTGCGGCCCTGTTGCCGAAGACACCTACAGTGGTGTCGCCAGCATCTTTTTTCCGGGTGGGCACTGTTTGCCGCCCCGCCGAACGCCAATCCGCCGGTGTGCCAAGCCCAATTTTCCCCCAAAAGTCGTTAAAATTAAAAAAAAAAGAAAAAAGTCGCGGGGTAAAAAACGAATAAAACACATAAACATGATGGTGAATGTTATTTACATGAAATCGAACCAGTTTTCTCATATGTATAAAGGATTCAGTTACAAATAATTCTAATTATGTAATAATTGTAATAAGTAGATAGATAGTTATTTCGTTTTTAAATAAAAGTATATAAAATATTTTAATAGTAAGGTAAGTGGGCCAGTACCCGTCAGGTACCCATTACCCATCAGTTTCATTTTTCGATTGCGTTTTTAAGGATTTGTAACCCAAAAACACGGAACCAAGACGTTTAGTGATTTCCTTAAACACTTGGCAACCACGTAATCAAATTCCGAGAGTCTGACGGCAGTATTACATCTGCATAAAATATACTCACATCTACCTACACCAAATTTGCGATCTTCGGACCAACGCATTTAGCAGCAGCTTTGCTGTCGTTCTAATATTAGACTTCACGCATTGCCCTTCGCTCGCTCCGGGGGCGCAACCAAAGAAAATTAACCCAAACTATTCCGAGGCAATGCCCAAAATAAAAAAAAAAAGCAAGAAAAAAAGAAAAGAGCTTCGAAAAATATGTGCAGTAGCATGTACGCATGCGTGAAGGCTCAAAATCGGTGTAACTAGTCGCGAATATCAAGAAAAATCATGTTTAATTGTGGTCCATCAACAGTGGGAGTAGGGTGTATTTTGTTCTAAGGTAAGCGATTTGCATCTTTTATATTTTTTATATTACGTAAAAGTTATTGATATTAGATATGAATTACCAGATTTAAGTTAAAGCAAAATGCTTAAAATATTTTTTTTGTGTCAAAAAAATATTTTTTTTTTGCGTTTTTTTTTCGAGAAAAATATGGATGACGAAAACTGGGTTCTTAAATTTCTACCTGACCTGAGCAATTTTTGAATTTCATTTTTGCTACAGAAATATTAAATTTTTGCAAAACAAAATGTTGAACTGGAATTATATAACTATGCTGTATTTTATAACTATAAATCGTCATAAACATTGTTGGTGCAATTTTTAAGAGGTGACGGATACTGGGATCAACCATTTTAAATAGCTTTTATATACAAAATTAGAAAAAACTACAAAAATAAAACCAAAAGAAAAAGTACCTGCACTCGTAATTCCATGAGATTGGCAAGAATGCCACTAGAAAAAGGAAAATAAAAAACTAAAAGAAGTCTAAGAAAAAGGAAACAGAAAAATTAAGGAGGATACTAAGAAAAAGGGCTCTAAATTAAAAAATGAAGAACATGCTAGAAAACTAAAAGAATAACCAATAGTACAAAAAGATGACAATAATAATTATGTTGTAGTTAAATAAGACGGAAAACTGCTTCCAGGTTTAGTCGTTAAAAAAGTAAAACTAAGTTTACAGTTAAGTGTATGACTCCTATCGTTGTAAATTGAAAATGGCCTGAAAAAGAAGATATATTAACTTAACAAATAAAGCATGTATTGTGTTATGTACCATTTCGGAACCAGTGTATATAAATTCAAGAGACCATTTTAGGATTAATAATTTTCCTGAAATCGAATGACAAGGATGTTGTATTATTTTTATAAGTTTTTCTTTATGTACTTTTCAACCATTTTTTGGGTACATTTATCTATATTGTTTAGTAGTTTAGTTTCTTTAATGAACCAAAGAAATAAGTAAATACGTACCTTTTATTGTTAAGTTCGTATTTCTAGAGTTAAGTTAAATAAACCTTGGTTTATTTCAACATAGTATCTTAGATAATAATATTATCATATTATGATACCTTAGGATTATTATTTTTGTTTTCGTTTTTGTTTTTTTATAATTTTCGCGAATAAACTTTTATAAAATAACAATGATAAACATCCGTTTTTATTAATTATTTTAAAGCATGGGTCATTTTAACGACATGTTCTGGGTCATAGCCATGACGGATACTCCGACATGTGCATGAATTTAGAAAAAAAAGCAAGTTGGTTGAAATCTGAATTTTTTTATAATTCTCAAAAAACCAAAGAAAGGAATAGTCATTTAAACGACTTCAAACGATTAGAATAGTTTTTATTTTATTAAAAAAATAAGAACACACATATTAAGGGCCTTAAAATGGCGGGTACTGGGTCATTATTAATAACAGACGGCAATAAAACTCGAAGTGAAGCTGCTGCAATGGAGATGTCGACTATGCTAGCAATAATTTGTAATAATTGTGTAATATTTCTGTTATAAAAATAATTTTATATACGTTAGTCTATTTGGAAATGCTGCGAAGTTCTAAATTATTGTCCGATAGAATCTTAAAGCTAAAAAGTATCCCGGGGGCCAAAACTGAATTGGTTATTTTATCGAAAAGCTACATAATTCGGTTTACTACATATATACAATTAGAATTGACACATCCGAATATGGGCGAAACGCAGGTGTACCTCATAAAATATACAATACACTTCATTTACATATGAAAGAAATACTGTACAGATATTTGAGCAGACGTCAGTAGCGTCTCATTAACAACGCTGGAAATGTTTTCTAATATAAAAGCGGCGATTTTGTGGGTATAGAAATACATCGACATTAAGAAAGTATAGGTGTAATGGTCTTTATGAAATTAGATAAATAAACAGATGTATTATAATTATTCAAGATTTAAAAATATAGAGAATGATTATAAAAACTAAAATATACAAATAATATATTCAATTAAAAAAAAACTAGAAATTGTCATCTAAACAATCAGTTGAGTTGTCACTCTCACACATAATACATGTATAATAATTGGTTCTACTGTTTCATCAACCATATTGTCAAGCTGCCACATTCGTTTTTCCTCGTTTATTACATGCTCTGCACACTTTCGTCATTTGTCTCCATCAACATGTTTAATAGCTTCGTGAAAGAGTACCTCAACATTCTTCATTTTGTAGGCAGTATTTCTGGTGGCAACAAAATTTTTTACTTGCCCTCAAACTAACTCTATGGAATTTAGCTTACAGTGGTAGGGCGGAAGTCGAAGTACAACAATACCACGTTTGTTTGCCATTTCGTCCACCATATATATAGTATATTTATGCTTTTCCATGTTTGCTGTATTCAAAAAACTTCCTTTTTGACCATGTCTTCTTCGAAATGGATTTATTTTTCAAAAGCCACTGTTTTATGTACGTTTTTCGCCAGGCACTTGTTGGTACTTTTCCTATTTTTCTAGAATGGTAGGTTGCATTATCCAGCACTATAATAGATCCTGTGGGTATTAGATCTAACATTTGCTGAAAGTATTCTTCAAATACATCTGCATTCATGTGTTCCTGATAATCTCCAGTCTGTTTCGACTTAAATGCTAACTAGCCCCCTTCTTCAAAATCATTTACACAACCATGGACCACAATTATTAATCTGCTGCCTTTTCCAGATGGAGGTTTGATTCATGTAGACCAGCCCTCCAACGCAGCGTGTCTGAAAGTTTTAATATTTCTGTCATGCCACATCTTATTTACTGTATGTTTCGGTTTTCATTACGATAGTCTTTTATTATCCCTTGGTACTTTATTCTCCAGCAAATAATTTCATCTTTTCCTATTAAAAGTGATTTTCTGTTTTGTGTATCCCATTAGCTAGTCTTTTTTTTTAATAGCAGTTGCATTAAGTATATGATTTGTTTTCTACTTCTTTATTACCTAGCAACGTATAGGAAAAACAAATTTCAGTATAATCGAAAATGTCTTCATTGACTTTATTCAATTAATAATAGCTATTATTATTATTAGTATTCTAACCCGTAATGGTGTAAAAGCACTTATTGTATTGTATAATGAGCGCGAGAGAGATAAAGCTATGAAGAAAAGTGAGATACTAGAGTGCTCGGGAAGCGAGAGATCGGCCGGTCGCTGCTTGAAGAAAATTACTTTTTTACATTTAATTCTATTTTTCCATTACCATTTGAGAGAAAAAAAATGTATTCATGCACTTATGTGTTCTAAATACTTAAGGCAAACTTTTTGCAAGAATACAAATTTTTGATTTGAGCCTTCATTTCGGAGAGAATGCGAGGTGAATACAAAAATGAGTATATTTCAATCAGATTTTGCCCAGGTTCGAAGCGAGATATTTCAATTTTTTGATTTATTTTTCCGTAAGGGCCAATGTAATCTGCATATTTCAAGCAAGGATAAAAAATATAATTCGTACAATAATGTAGATAAATTATATATGAAAATATTCATAATTTAATATCCTATTCGTTCATATAATAATCTTGATTTTTAGGTATACTGCCCTTTTGCCCGTTATGATTTTTTATTACCTTCGGATTTTAAATTAATATAATAAAGCCTTCATTCTGTGAAAATTTCAGCTTGTAACCCCGAGGTGCCCACAGAAATCATTTTACAGAAGGCTTTTACTGCGTTGGGCACTCTACTATTTAAGATTTAAGGTGTATTGGCTTTTGAAAGCGGTTTTAAAAACGCTTCAAAGTATCGACCCATGTTTTCCGGTTTGGTGATATATAATAATATTTATTATACAAACATTAAAACTTTTTGCGTTATTTCCAAAGGAAATTCAAAAATATAGTTATTTTATAAAGCTTTTCATTTCGGCTATTCCACATTCTCCGAGTAGCTTTTCAATAAGTATGCACGTTCGATTACGAAAGAAAGTCTGTGAAAATACAAATTTCCTATTTGGAAATCTGGCTAGTGTTCTACATCACGCAAGAGAATTGATTTTCCTGCTTGTGCTTATATTATTCCAAGGGTATAAATGCAGACGATAATAAACTACCAGGTCGATGAATCACACTTGCGAATTGACTAGACGAATTTAACATTAACATATTAATTAATCGTATCATTTAATTACGCAGACAAAGAAAATAGTTATAATGCTAAGTATTAATTACTTTTGAAGGTAAAAGAATTTACGAAGATATGTTCAATACACTCTCTCTGTGCCCTTTTCTGTATGCGACTAAAACCTTGCTTTTAAATTTCATTCTAATGCAGTGGTTCCCAACCTTTTTTTAATGGCCACCCTCTTTAGATTTTTTAAAAATGTACGCTATCGTCCCAAAATGCGCCATGTCGGCGTCGCTGGCGATGTGCACAATTCTGGAGACTACGCCCAAATTTTGCCAAAATTTGTCAATAACTATTACATGTTTTTCCACCTTGCCAGTGCTATTAAAATAATTCGACTACCTTGGATTTTTCAATTGTGTTCTTATTTAAACATACAAAACAGGGTGAGGTAATTATTACCCCCATTACCCCCTGAAATAACTGTTTGAAGAAATATATTGTAGGACTTAACAAAAGTAATGATATTTCTTAATAAATGTATTTAATGTGTATTTAGTGTGTATTTAAGTGTATATTAATGTATTTATTTTTTAATAAGTGTATTAATTCTGATCACTGAGCTCGCATCTGCGTAATAAGTTTTATTATTCTTGGCGGAGTTTGTATCAAAACCAATATCTTATGCTTATATCTCGATCTGCAGAAGACTTCAAAATTCACTTTCACAGAGATAAGTAGAAGCAAAAATGACACTAAGCTTAAAAAAGAAAGCACTGAAACTTTAGGATACGAATGACGCATAGAACACCAAAATTTAATCAACCATTTTCCTGAAATATTAAGCGCTGAGAAATCATCATCATCGGGAATCTCGGCAACATCCACAGATGCATGAAATGAGTTTCCAACGCATGCTGCTCGGAGAAATAACATTGAATTTCAGATTCAAGAGCTTGATGGTGATCATTAATTTCCTCCGTAAGATTGTCTACAATTCATGTCTCCGATTTTTCAGCTTTGATGCAAATGTGTTCAAACATGGCAAAGTTTCTAAAATTGACCTTACGGCGGCGCGGCGCCAGTTTCGCAGCTTTAATACGAACGCCTGAAGTCGATAATGTACCATAAAGTTTCAAATTTAGCTTGTAAGATGTCTTATAAATAAGTTACTCCTTGGGTCCAGGTCTCAGTGTGCCTAGAACTGCGAACAGTTCTAGTTCATTTTTCAATTCAAAAACACGGCCAACAATATTTGCTTTTGATAACCAACGAACATCAGTGAAGAAAATAGCACATTAAGTTGTGATCAGAAGCCATGTCTTTGCATAGCACTATATTTTATATAGTTAACAATTGTAATCAAAGAGTCTTGCAGAGACTTGGGAGGAGTTTTAGTAGCAACACGGAAAATCGGTGAATCATGCAGTGCAATCCCTTTGCTTGGGGTGCAAGCTTTTTAACTTTGGCCTGAAAGTCCGACCTCGATCCACGCATGGCTGGTGCTCCATCGGTGCACCCTCCACATAAGTTTTTTTTTATTGTAATTCGTTCCTCCGCCGAATGCGGAGTTCGCTCAACTACTGTTGGAAAATGTCTAGAAAATATCAATATTCCTTTATATTGTAAATTGGCTGGCGTTTATTGTATTCTTGCGCGGGTTCGTGCATCGGGATTCGCCACCTCGTAATATTGAACGAATATTGAATGGGTGTACTGTAAGCATTCCAATAATTTTAAGCTTATAGTTTATGTCCCCTGTACTCTCGATGACCCCCTAAAAGAACATTTGCGACCCCATTGGGGGTCGTAACCCACCGGTTGGGAATCACTGTTCTAATGGGATATTGAACGAATATAATTTTTACTTCAGGGTATTCACAAATACAGCATTTACTTTCAAATTGGAGATAATGTTTATTTAACTGTACTAATCCCACTTAGATGATTATAGAATAAGATTATTATTAAATATATCCACAGATTTTCGTCTTTTTTGAAATTACCAGTAAATTTGTATAACCTTTATAAATATAAGTACTATTGAAAGTGAGAGGCATCGTTGCCAGAGGCTGCCCGCAGGGAGGCGTTCTGACGCCACTGCTATGGAACCTTGTTCTCGACAGCCTCTTGCATCGCCTCAACTCAGATGGATTCTACACCAATGCGTATGCAGACGATCGTACGATACTGCTCAACGGAAAGTTCGAAGGAGTTCTGTGCAATCGAATGCAGAGTGTCCTTCGCTTAGTCGAAAAGTGGTACAGGGAGCACGCCTGTCTGTAAACCCCAGGAAGACTGAGATGGTGCTTTTCACCAGAAAAAGGAGGACGGAGCCACTGCGGCCTCCGACCCTCCCAAACACACAACTAAATTTTGCATCTGAGGTAAAATACCTTGGGGTCACCTTCGATGCTAAATTAACTTGGAATCTTCACTTAGAACAAAGACTAAAGAAGGCATACATCTCTTATGAACAGTGCCGCAGAACCGTGGGTAAAACCTGGGGGATAAAACCCAGGGTCGTAATGTGGATCTATACTGCCATCATAAGACCTATGATTGCCTATGGAGTTGCAGTTTGGTGACCCAAGAGTCAACAAAAACGGCAATGCTTAAGCTCAGTCAGGTACAGAGAACTGCCTGCCTAACTGTACCGGGAGCTATAAGCACAACCCCAATCAGAGCCATGGAAGTAATGTTGTGCCTGCCTCCCCTAGATATTTTTCTAAGGGAGGTGGCTCTGACTGCATTGCTAAGGCTCAAAGTCGTTGGTGTGCAACCTAGCAAAGAATGTGGAGAGACTAGATGCCGTACCACCTGTGGGAAGGGGCAGTCGGAAGACTGCCACTACTGCAAGCCAGTGCAGATAGTATACCTCCCAAGTTTGTTTTCGACAGACTATATGATCTACAAATAAAACCAATTGAGCCTATAACCGAAGGTGCGGTTAACATTTGCGTGGATGGCTCAAAAACCCAGGAAGGAGCAGGCTGTGGAATTTACTCTCGAAGCTTGCGAATTGAACTTAAATGGTCTATGGAGGGACACGCAAGTATAGTTCAGTCTGAACTTGCTGCAATATCCATAGACGCAAAAGAGATTGTTCGCAGGAATACTGAGAACAAGGCTATTAAAATCTACACGGATAGTAGACAAGCACTAATGGCCTTGAAAAGTTATAAACTTACAGCCAGGTCAGTAATAGAATGCCATAATTCAATGAAGGATGCCGGCCGCAAAAATATAATTTCTGTGTCCTGGGTTAAAGGACATGCACACTGCGAAGGTAACAAATCAGCGGACAATTTGGCTAAAAAGGCAGCCGGTTCAAGCATTATGGGAGCCGGCTCTTTAAACCTACCTATCGCGACGACGATACATATGATAAAAAAGATCATCCATGAAGACTTTAGGACAAGATGGGACAAAACAACTAACTGTCGACTGGACAGGGAGTTATTAAGCTACCCTAATGAGTCTGCAGCAAAAGCATACCTGGATATGTCAAGGAAGACCCTACGACTCATAGTAGTGATTCTGACTGGACACTGCCAGCTAAGGAAACATCTTCACACAATGAGATTATGCGAGACACCTCTACGCAGAGGCTGTGAACAGGAGGACGAAACAGTAGAGCATCTGCTCTGCGATTGCGACGCTGTTTCGGAACGGGAATCCATTTTGGGAGAACGATGGCTAACCATGGCTTTGCTTAGAACAGCTTCCTCGCGCAACATCGCCGCCTCTTTTACATACACTAGGGTGGACGATAGCCTAGATGGATTGGTTGACCTAGGGAGAACGCACAGGGGGTCCAATGGGGCCTAAGTGCCGCGGCCTTTCAAGGC
>JAEQML010066013.1:0-20361 GCA_016904865.1 Pissodes strobi
TCCATTCGTTCCACATGGCCATACCATATTAGTTGCCTTCTCTGTATCTCGTCAATAATTGTTTTCTCTACATGCATGATGTCTCTGATTCGGATGTTTTTTATTCTTTCCACCCTTGATCTTCCTGCAGATCTTCGCCAGAAGTCCATCTCGAGTGCTAGAAGTCGTTGCTCCATGTTTTTCGTTAATTGCCATGTTTCACAACCATACAATACCACACTCTTGAAAATGGAGTTATAGATAAGGTGTTTCTTTTCATGTGATATATTTTTGGACCATAATATTGAGTTCAGACATCCGATGACTTTCCTGCCTTTCAAAATCCTTTCCTCGATCTCACATTCTGTTCTACCCGTATTGTCTATTTGAGTTCCTAGGTAGGTGTATTTGTTGCATGTTCCTATTTCTATGTCGTTTACGTGAAGATTTTCTGCTTCTTTGCCTATGCACAGATATTTGGTCTTCGATTTGTTAACCGACATTCCCCAGTTCTCATATTCAGCCAGAAGTCTTGTTGTCATAAACTCTAAATCTTCTTCTTCTCAAAATCTAGTACTTTTTTAATTTTAATTAATTGTGCCATCTTAAAATATTACAATAGCAACCCACAATACAGTAGGAATAAAACAGCTACAGCTCCATCCACTAGTGATTGAGCATTTTTTTATTATTATTTTATTGACAATCTCCTTTGTGTTGAGTTGTCGAGCGTTGGTTGAACATGACCATTATGCTTTTGACAGGAGCGGGTCCGTGTGAATCCCCGAGGTATGAAGTATGAACTTTGGTCCTTATTCGCAATACCGATTATCGCTTCAATCGCATTATCCTAATCAGAATTGGAATAATGGAAATTGGAAGATTTGCTGTCGTAAATGCTATCATTTCTATAGGCTATAGTCATTTTATTAATGCCAGTGCCATAAGTTCTTTATTTTAAGTCTGAGCTTAGTGTAATTATTGTGTTAGTGTTACTGTTAAGTTTATCTACGTTGGGGTTTGGAACCTTCGGCAACATGCACTAAAACAGAGTTTTATCCACAATACAGAAACAGAATATTTGCACTCTCCTGATGATGCTAACATGGTTAGCGAAACGCGCGTCGAGTGCAAATATTCTGTTTCGGTATTGTGGATAAAACTCTGTTTTAGTGTTAAGTTTATTGCAAATCATGAACCGGTAAGCTATAATGGAAGTATGATTTCGTTAAAAGAAAAATAAAATAAAGTTTATTTTCTAAATCGACTAAAAATGTCCCAAAGCGTGTGAAAAAATAGTAAGTTGTGCCATTTTTCAGATGTTATTTTATTTGAAGTTAATCTTCTTGTTTAAAAGTATATACCTACATAAAATGTATATTTATGTTACGTTTCACTAATTGGTCAAATGCTCAATAGATTGTGATCTGCGTTTCATTTTTTTTTGTTTTTTTTTTAATTTCTTGCCTATACCTATTTTATAAAAAATAAAAAAATATATGGACGTTATTAATTTATATTTTGTGTATTATATTGTATACTTACATCAATTTTCATTAAAAGTTACAATTATTATTTCCAGTTCCAGTATTTTCGCCTTAAGTTTCCCTATCAATACATTTGTATAAAAAAAACCCTAAATCTAGTACGTTTTAGTACTTTTTATTATGGAATCTAGTACATTTCTAAAAATCATTGTGGCAACACTGTAATGGAGCGAGTGTGTCTTGACAAACCGTAGAGAGTCCGACCGAGTTGTATGTGATCTTCGAATGCGCATATGAAAAACCTTTTAAGAGCCTTCAGAGGGAATGATACCTATACTTTCTCGGACAGCAGAACCGTTTTGTCGGCTTTTGAGTCGGATAAAGTTCATAGTGCGCTGGTGTCTGAGGGTAAGGATGTCTTATCGGCCTTGGCCTGACCTAATATATGAGATCCAGGTCACTCGAAGGTCCCGGGAAAAAAGGAGGCTGATTGTCTGGCATGACAGGGTTCCTCAATGCGTTTAATCGGACCTAAGCCTAGGCATCGAAAAAAGGGAGAGAAAAAATTACCGTCACAAAAGCATATTCCTACACAATTGGCCAAAACATATCCGAAATCGATTATAGCGTTATGGTTTTCTTAGGATTAACAAGAGCTTTCTGACTTATATTCAGTCTGCGTAGAATTTGTGACTTTATATTTGTATTAAATGTTTATGAATTATTGTTTTTTAATAATTTACATAGTGTGTTTTATGATTCTTACGTCATAATTTTATTTCTTAGAGAGAATAACAGAAAATTGCTCAAGAAACATGAACGAAACGTCAAATTCATAAAATAAATTGCGGATCGCAGAAGGTCCGGAGAGAAGGTGGTGGATAGAGGACGACGAGGAATCATCCACTCATGTCCTTACCGATTGTCCTGGGTTGGCTAGGATAAGACGGGTGCACTTGGGAAGCTGAGTGCTGAACCCGAAGTGCATAAGAAAGATCCAGCTGAGGAGGTTGTGTACCTTCGCTAGGGCCCTCATGGTGTGCCAAAGCCTTGCAGGAAAAACCAGGGGATGTAAAACAGGAATCCTGCGATGGATGTAGACAATGATAGTAAGACCCACCCTACTTTACGGGTCGATAGTCTTGTTCAAGGAAACGGAAAAGTAGAGCATAAAATCAGTCCTCAACAAAGTACAAGCCTGGCGTGCAGAAGCATAACATTGCAGGCGCAATCGAGGTAATTGTGGGCCTCGCACCTCTACACATTGTTGTAGAGGGAGCAGCTAGACAAGCAGTGACTAGAATCACAAGAGAGGGAGCGAGCGAGAGAGGATGACTTAGAAAGAGTGACTTTAACATCCCTGACATACCACTTCTTGGGCTCCCCAGGGACGATACAATCAGAAGATGCAATTTTGAAAAATATTTCACGGTCGTGATAAGAAGTAGAGAAGAATGGAAAAAGAACGCCACTTGCATTCTCAGATTGCAGCAAAGTGCCATAAAATGGTATACAGATGGGTCAAGAACTGAACAGGGGACCAGAGCCGGAATATTTAGGCCAGGAACCAAATTCTCTGAAGCAATGGGAAACACTCGGACATATTCAAGGTGGAAATTAACGCCATTGGAATATATGCGTAGTTCAACCTTGACAGTCAAGCAGCCATCAAAGCGCTGAGCTCACCAACAATACGCTCCAGAATTGTATGTTATTGCCTAGATAGGCTAAACGAACTAGACAAGAATAACAAACGACACGCTGGGGCAACGAAAAGGCAGATCAATTAGCAAAATTAGCATAAACTCCGCTTTTAGGATCGGAACGGTTTTGTGGCATAGGGATGCACACCTACAGGAAAGAAGAGTGAACCAAATGAATCAGTCTATGGGAACGTTTTCCAGAATTAAGGCAATCAAAGATGTTTCTATGGCACAGAAAGATGAAAAACCTTATAACACTAAGTAAGAACAATCTCTGCATCCTCACCGGCTTTCTTGCGGCCCACTGCCGGTTGAGAAGGCACCTGGAGAGAATGAAAATTGAAAACGAGGACAGTTGCCGGTTCTGTGAGGAGGGGGAGGAAACTCCAAAACACCTTCTCACAGAGTGTGAGGCGCTCGCGAACAGGCGAATGGCCTGTTTCGGCTGGCGCATCGTCGAACAGGAGGAACTTCCATCTATAGAACCATCGAGACTAGTTGCTTTTATCAAAGCACTGAAGCTGGGTGAGGTACTCTGATTGAGAATCACATCAACGGAAGCACCAAGGAAGGGGGACATAAGAGATCTATACAGGTCGCAGTGTACTATTACCACCAAGATTATGCATTCATTCATTAATTATTTCGTTAGGGAGACGGGGCTACAGGGGTAAATTGGTATGTGAATGGGCGCACTAGGGACCCAGAGTGGTGGCCTACGCATTTCAAAAATTCAAATTCAATTCAGATGATACCTGAAATCTAAGTTATTTCACTGTCTAAGTTAGAAGGCTAGTTTCGACTGATAAACAGTTATGCTATTTTCTCGTATATAATAGAAAATCAGAAATGCCTATGCATGGTTCAACCTCAAAAAGTTTAAGATTGATTTAGTTGATAACTAGATATCTATTACTATTGGCCCTTCATTTTTTTTCTGTCGTGTATTAAATTATGTAGATAATACGTCTCTAATTGTATTTGCTTGATGTGAAACCATGCTTGTAGGCAACAACAAACAATTCAGTGGCTAAAATCAATTGATAAAATATTGGCGGCTGAAATTGAAAATTTAGTAACTGGACATATGAAAATAAGCTTAAACAAAATGCGTTTTTCATATCAAAGAATTTGAAAATGAGGCAAAATCGGTAGGCAAAACGTTCGTGTAATTCTTGGGATTATGCATTGATAAGTATCTGAAATGGACTCTGGCAGTATCTATTACACCATATTGAAGCATAAACGTAAGGTCAGTATCAGTTTTTTACTCTACGCCTATTATCCTTTGGAATTTTTCCATCTTAATTATCCTACTATATGGTAGAGCTGTAGATAGCAAAAAAGAACGTTTCTCCAACAGATTCCATCATTAGGCTACTTAAAAGAAAGTCAAGTAAATACATTTTAGTTTTAAAATTTATATGGCACTAGCGGCGAGCAAATAAAATAAAATTATGTATTAACAAAAATGTCCTTGATTTCAGTAACCCACACAAAAGTTCTATCGACGCCTCTGTGTCAGGACGTCGACGCCTCTACTAAGCCGATCTAAATCTGGATCTGGTATGTGTTAAGACGCCACGTCCGTCTGGAAAAACTTGGCCGGCTGCCATATAAACCACTTTTTCCCGTCTTGAAAAACGTTGCGGCCACTGACTCATCACTAAGGATTTTCCAAATTTGTGGACTTATCAAAGAAACTCCTAAAAGTCTTTGTCATTAATTACCATTTTATGGCGCATCAAATTAAATTAGAGGAGTCAACTGCTTCAAGTTCCTTGTGTCATTAAGGCCGGAAGTAACTGCTCAAGATTTGAAAAAGTAGCTAATTCCATGTTGCTTTAAGATACAAAATAAGTTGTTACTAAGTGAAAAGGTGTTTTCCTTAATAAAATATATCTTCTAGATACGAGGGGGGCTAAATTAGGATTAAATATTTCTCCCTCAATTGATGTCTCTAATATAAATAGCATCTTATCACACAATTTCCGGCAATCGGCACAATTGTTGTTGTGCCCTATTATACAAAAGTTTGAAAGTTACTTTCATTTGGATACGGATATGCTTGATTTATGCAAACCAAGTAACTATCAGTTAAGATCAATCGTTTATAATCATTCGACGAAATTCTGAAACGAAATTACATTTCATTTCTCAGGATGGAACCTCACGTCAAGAGTATACTGAAATTAAATTACTTACCTATTTATTTGTACTTTGGCCTTTACAATAAAAGAGTGTGCATGTCCATTTCTTTAAATTCCATGGCAGTGAGTCCATGGTTTATAAAATAATTCAATAGATGCCTATACACATCAATAGCTTGCATGAAATCACTTCATTTGTCTACTGATCCAGCGCACTATAGAAATTTACATGTACCTAGTCTCTTCAGGAGGGTTTTAAATTTCCCTGTACTTAATAATTTTTTATGTATCAAGAAGTTTATTATTATATTCTGGGTGGCCCAACGTAAGTTTTACAACTTGATTTTCAGTTTTCAAATTTAAAATCTGGAACAACGCTTAAATGCATTTTCACATCTAAGCAGGGTTGACAGTTACCCCAAAACTTGTGATGGTAATGAGTGTCAAGCATAGAAAAGTGATCTATATACACAGCTTACCAATTGTTTGGTAAGCTGTGCTATATATACACGAAATAGAACTTTCACTGGATTTATCCTCTCCACTTTTTGTTTTAATTCATGACTACACCGCTGTGCGCTTGCATCGCCGTTTTTTGGCGGTTTTTTTTGTCGACGTCCGTCACAAAAGTCATGTCAGTCATGTCAAATTACTATTGCATTTATTGTATTGAGTTTGTTTTTGAATTAACTTTGCACTGGTGAAATATGTTTTACTGTTGTGTTGCGTCCTGTAACTGACTTGTACGATGTTAAGATTTCCATATTTGGATGAATCGGTAAGTACCTATCAGTCCTATCACAGACCACTTTTGTGTTATAATTAATTACCTATGCATGAAATAGTATATTGTTTTATATGGAGGAAAAGTGATACTTTTCATGGCGCGCTCGTGTTTAACAGCCGAACGGAGTGAGGCTGGTAATAGAGAGCAAGCCATGAAAAGTAACTTTTCCTCCAAATAAAATATACTGTTTTTTCTTCAAATGTCGATAAATTAATGCAAAAACATCTCTTTTTAATAGTAATAATATCTAATTATTATTAAAGATAAGTGGGTTCGCAAGGCGACTTAGACCGGTGTCGGTGAATAGGCACAGGTTGTTGCTATAGTAATGTAACATAAAGCTGTCAGTGGACACTGTCAACAATAATAATTTTTTTAAGATTGCGTCTCCGATTGCGTTTTAATTCCGTATTGATAAGCAGTTATTGAGTAAGTTCGATTAAATAGTAACCAATTTGTTCCTAAATTAGTGATTTTTAGAAATGCAGTCACAAATTGAGTGATAAATACAAATTGTAGTTTAGTAAATCTTGAGTTGTTGATGCTTATTTTGTTGTCTGTTTGTATTGTATCTATGTTGCTATGACAATACTTTTACCTCCGCCGGCGGAAAAGTGAAAAGTAAAGCTCCGGCGGAGGAAAAACGAAACTTCACGGCCGCCTACACAGTCGAGTAATGACGGATTTACTGACGTTTGAAGAAAAAATTAGTTTAACTACTCTATAAAATCTAAATGGATAAGAAAGACAGATAACAGTCCCAATAGAGTTTAGGCTAGGCAAATGTTGCCCATATTGATTTAAATTTTAAATGCGGGTGCAATAAATCCAATTTCACAAAAAGCCTATGTTTGAAGTTAAATACCTCATATAGCAAAATTACCTAATTTTAGTCTGCATGAGTAAACACTTTTAGCCCTAATAAGAGTTAAAACATTTGTTGTTGGGACTCATTTCTTATATTAAAATTCCATTTTTATACTTTGATACCATTTTAATCAAAATTTAATTATTGTTTTTCAAAGTAGGTAGGTGCCTAATCTTTAATAAATAAACATTAGATTTGGTCAAAGGAAGATTACAGATTAGTGATTTTGGTAATTTTTTAGATGACGTGTCAGACCGATTTTGCCGTTTTTTCCTCAGAAACACATAAATTTAGTGTTTTTACCTCATTTTTAGACGTTTTTTATTTGCGGAAACCTAACGCCTCTTTCAGACGATACGGATTTTAGCCGGTCAGGTTTATTGTAGTCCAGTAGTGCATTAAACTAATTGTCACAAGGTTTTAATGCACCACTCACGTTAAAACCAATAGAACCGGACCGGCTTAAATCCGTATCGTCTGAAAGAGGCGTAATAGTAATCAACTGTCTTGCGGAACAATGGGGTGAGTAGGGGTGCTGCGTAGGGTAAAAAATGTATATAAATAAAACATATTGAATTTGCAAAGACGAATTTTCTCAAAAATATGTGTTACTTCTATAAATATTCCAGTGGCATAACAAGGTTAAGGAAAAGAGCTCCACTATCCCATTGATTAATTTGTTATCATTCTACTTATACTTCACGTCGCGCATGGCCCCCCGCTCGCTTCGCTCGCTCCTGGGGCACACCCAAATAAAACTAACCCAAGGCGTGCCCAAAAATAGAAAAATAAACTGAATTGATACTGTCAGAAGTTTTAGTCTTTGGCACACGTGAAACTCTATTTTATTTTTTTGACACAAAAGTATGAGTTTCCGCAAAGCAGAATGTAATGTCCTACACTTCTATAGGTTAATTGCATATTTAGGTAACATCAAAATTCAAAAACTAATCTGACACATCACATGATCTAAAACAGAACCGTGATTTTACCAGTAGGTATTGTAAAAGGTCAATATTTCACATTCCTGTGTTATCAATGTTATTGTATTACCTACTTACCTTTTGAAATCCTTGACTCACTTCTCAAACCACTGTACTGCCTACTGTTTAAACCATGGAGGTATAAACTCTCTTCAATAATGGCATTTTACCATTTTAAATAATATTTACCTGTTACAGATATTTTCGATCTGGATTTCTCGAATAGGGAATGAGAAATTAGAACAGCTACCTCGAGAACAAAAGTGTATAAGAAGTACTCTTTCTATGACCATTGGAAAATAGACAACTTTCGTCACATTTTACCTGAGCCGAAAACATCATTTATGTGTACCTACTTCTGTAGTTTGGTCGATTCCTTCCGAATCGTCCTGTAGTTATTGAACTTTTTTTTTGTATTTGGTGGAAAGTCATCCGCATCTCAAACCTATAATTTTCATACAAATTCCGCCATGCTATTGGGAAAAATGTATATGTGCAAAAGTCCAGTTAGAATTTTTATGAAATATAGTGATGCAACTGGCCCAAAATCAACTGGCCATAGTTAAGTAAGTATATCATAGCAGAATATTTCATTTTGTGAGTTTGGCATTAAAGAAAAACAGATTTTATCAACATCATTAATAAATCAGTAATAAACAAATAATTAATAATTATGCATATTATTTACCTACATTGATATTGTTTTATTTATCACCAATATGCCTGGTTATCAAATATTTGCTAAATAGTAAATATTTGTGCAGTATTCCCAAACTTGCTGAAATTGCTATTTTTCAATAACTCTCATTTTAAAAATTAATTTTTGATAGATTTTACACACATTTTTTTCTAAAAATGGAATTTTGGAATGATAGTTACTCAAAATAGCAAATTCAGAAAGATTCGGAGCACTGCTCTATTTCAAAACCATTAAAATTTCAAACCAGTCATCATTTGAATGCCCCGCCAAAGATCAGTTCAATGACTACACCGCTATGGCAGCATAGTCGCAAAAGCCACTGGCCGATACAGCAGAAGTGAGTGTTCTATTCGTGTATATATAAATCAATTTTCTATGGTGTCAAGTGATACATCATTTTAAAGGTATTTTTACCTTGATTATATCCTCCAGGTTTGAGGCCCCTGTCGATTGGCAGCTCCCTCTAGAAAAAAGGTTTTAGCTAATAATTAATTAAACACGAGAGCTACAGACTTCAAAATCAGGATATATGTAAGGAATATAAAGGAATAAGTGATATATTACTGAATCGTTTTGGCAGGAGTAAGTTTCGCCCCTAAAATAAAAAACAGCAAATTTTGAAATTCAAACTAGGTAACATACATTTTAGACTCCAGATGACCCCATAGAAAAGTGGTAAAATAAGTGATCTCCGTAAATATCGGCCCAAACATTTAATTTTTGGGGATGCTGTGTCTATAGTTCTCGAAAAAATTGTCTGGGTGTTCAACAGACCAATATCGGTAGTTATGCCTATTGACAATGAATACTCATCCGAAAAACTCATCGCTTCACAGAATTGATGTCAAGAATAGAAATCGTTATAGTTAGGTTCTTGATCTAATCGTATTTTGAAAAGATGAGACTTATTTTGTTCTAGGGCTTTATGGATTGTTGTGTGTGACACACCAGACATCTCGAATAATCTCCTAGTACTAAGCGTGGGATCCTGTGGCCGCTCGTCGTATAAAGCAACTGAGGCTGGGCCTCACATATATAGGTTTATATAAACAGAGTTTGTATTGCTGGTCGTGCATTTTATTGGGTAAAGCAAACAATTTATGGTAGTTTCAAGGACTTAAAAAAATCCGTTAGACAGAGTGCGTTTTTTTTAATGACTCTGAACTTGCACTTTTAGTTTTAGACCATAGCGATGTTCTTTATTTCACGGATATACTGTTTGATGACTTGTGTATTAATTAATACACACCACACTATATAGGGGCAGCACAAGCATCAATAAGAAAGGCGAGCATCTTTTGGAATATTTGTTTTCTAAAAACTTTATTAATAAAGGTAACAAACCCACCTTTATAAATGCGGTAAGAAAAAAAGTTTTAGATATAACGCTATCTACCCCATTTATAACAAACTACATAACCAACTGGCATGTCTCGGACACTCACTCAATGTCCGACCACATGCAAATTCGCTTCATTCGCCCTCAAGCTCCGACTTTAAATGCTCTTTGTAGGCAATCCAATCGGTAAGTTTGGATATGTTCCGTTGAAAATTTTAAAATGATTAGCAACCGAATGCCCAAACTTGCCGATTGGATTGTCTACAAAGAGCATTTATAGTCGGAGCTTGAGGGCGCTATCCGCTTTAACTACTGTGGAACTTGATGTAGCTTCGATACACCTAGAAAGTGCTTTAATTGCTTTTTACGAAAAGAACTGCCCTGTGTAATAGGTGAGGTGTGCTTTTGAATTGTTTATAGGTCTTTGGTCACTGCCTTATAAATATAGTTTTCCTAAGAGTTTTGTGTTGTGTTTTATTTAAGGTGAAAGAGCACTTGAATATTTCATTATACTTTTTAACTATTTAACAGACTCTACTTAGAAACTTATCTTTCTCAGAACTTTGAGAAATTTATCATCGATTTGACTTTTACTACTGCGGTTATGAAACCCCTAGACTCAGCAGCCATGTGGCTAACCAATATGGTTTTTTGTTCGAACATTTAAAAAATAAACTTCATTTCCCTGAAAAATTCATCATTCCAAACCTTAACTGAACCCTGTATACCAGATACTTATTCGGTATATCATAGTAAATTCTGCTATTGTATAATCAGTTCTTTAGAGACCTGTGTTAAACGCTATCGAACGCCTTTTCAAAATCAATAAATCAATTTAATATTCGTTTGCACACTCGATCAGATGCCTCTCTTCAATCCAGAAACATGGCATTAAATCAAGATTCTTTCTGGGTGTAGTCCGGGGGGCCTCTACCATGCGGTCACTTTATAACGTATTGACCTAACGTTAAAAAACGCAACAATTTGAGGCCAAATCTTTCTACCAGCAATTGTTTATAAAAATAAAAATAATTCGCAAGACCGGAAATATTCGACGCTTTTTAAGTGTAAATACCGAACTCGTCATTGTCCAAGATTCGAAATATTTGTGCGAACTTTGATTCCGCCGCTATAGTCAACAAAAACCTGTTGATAATTTTAGTGATTTTGGCAGCTTTTCAAAATCGGCATAAATAAATTTTGAAATCAGCATTTTCCACTGTGCGCCCGGCTATATTTAAAATTGCGCTCGTTGAAAATAACAGGTGGAAATGATGTTCTCGAACGTTCAAGGTAATTTGGCGTCAACGTTTAACACCAATTTTTTAACTGTCTTGGAAGTGCCAAATTCTATAAGTTTATATTTTTATATATGTACTCTCTCTTGCCAAAATTCGCTTCGACAGCCTGCGTTTATGTTTTATAATAAATGTTCATGCCACGTATTAATTAGTTATTAACTCACTTCTTTTACCGGTTTTGTTTGGCTGTCTTTCGTCATTTGAATTGTATCAATCATAGTGACAATAATGCAATACTTAGGTGATGGGAACTGTTACTGTTTGCCAAATGAAAGAACCTGGATGGAAAGAATGCGGGCAAAAAATGTCCTCGCATATTTAGATGCTGCCACATTTTTTTCCCAATAATCCTAATTTATTTTCTGTCTAGTTTCCTATAGCTAGTGAATTTACATATTTAAATTTCCTACTTGAATACTTAATTTTGTTATTTTTCTTAATATTACTGTCTTCTATTATTTACTATTTTATTTACACAGGGAAATACGGAATACGCAATAAGTATACTATAATATTTATAATGTTTATATTTTATTCGCCTTCAAGCTATTTAAAATACGCGACAATAGGCAACAGTGCGACGTTTACTTGATTTTTAGCGGGGAGGCAGTTTCGTGATTGGTCGCAGGATATATTAAATACACTTTGACCCTAAACCAACACCTAATTTTTTTTACATATTTTAAAATTTCGGCAGCGACTTGCTTTAGCCATTGGCGTGGAAATTGCCGATGCCGAACTGTGTGGTTATTTATATTATTTGGTTTGTAGGGTCTGGTGATATATAGGTTTTGTTAATTTTGCAAATTCTCTTTTTTCACTAGAAAGGGGGTAGTAGTTTCAGCCAAAAAAGTCGGAAGATCCGCTACATTTGAACCGAAAAAATGCCCTCAAAGTTCGAGTTTTGACACAAATTTTCAGCACCACTTCACAAAAGTACTAGAAATTTAGACAAAACACATCTGAAAATCAATTGTCGGGTGAAAATATTAACTAGGATACATTTGCGTCGAACGAGAGACCTCCGTTTTGTTCCGGTCCTAATTTAAAGCGACTCATAGCCATAGCCCCATTAAACAAAATTTAATTTTACTTGTAAATATCCATCCTCCTTTTTACTGTAAACTGTCACGATAGCCAAACAAAGATCTTTAAGAAGGCACACGTTTACTGTAGTTTCGTTAGCAAAATTCATTAGAAAAATGGTGCGCTATAAGCGCAGCTTATTCACTACCAGCTAGTCATCTTGCGGCGGCATCCTTTGATTTGGGAAAGTCAATAACCAAGTTTTGCAAATTTTAGAAGAGGGTCATGACTTAATATTGTTTTAAATGCCTTGGCATCTGAATAATACTTTTGACAGTTCGTTTAATTTAAAATATGCTTTTTCTACTAGCGTGCGTAAAGTACTCACTTTACGCACTCTCTAAGATTCGTAAAATAGGCTTTTTTAATGTGCAGTGCGTATAATAAGTTATTTTACGCACTAGTGCGTAAAGTAAATCTGACATATTTTTTGACATTTAGGGCGATGCGCAAAATAATTTATTTTACGCACTAGTGTATAAAATAATTTATTTTACGCACTAGTGCGTAAAGTAATTTAATAATATACTCTTGTTTTTTCATATATTTTTCGGTAGTAGAAAAAATTTTGTATGCTACTCATGTGTAAAGTACCCTTTTCTTATTCAATTTCAATTAAATTTTTTTATCAATATTCCCATTCAGAAAAAAAGGTTCACTTTACACACTTGTTGCATAAATAACTATTTTATCGTCTAAAATCCGTTTAAAAACGATTTTAAAACGCACAATTGTATAAAAATCCGAAATTTCCGAACCTCTCAGGGCGATAGCCGAGGCTTCGGACGAATTTGTCATGTATTTTGAAGCGAAAATTCATTTTAAATTCAAGTGTGGAACTGGACCGCTCAGGGCGCAGTGCCCGACACTCCAACTTTCCGATTTCGATAGAGTTGACTAGCTGGTAGTGAATAAGCTGTGCTATAAGTGTCTCTACTCTTTTTTTTATTTAGGTGAATGATTTTTTTATTGCAGTAGCACATCCTATATTGCTCGACGAGCGGTGTGTGTGTGCGAAGATGTTGATTGACACGGTTCTTGAATAGTTAGTTTGGGGAACAGATGTCCTGGGAGCATATTCGCATGTAACAGGCAAGATGTCCATTCGTCAATGCCGATCGTTTCTTCATATGTGACGTGCACGATAGCATTTAGTCAAATGTCGTGACTATTACCAAAGAAAATACTACTACGAATAGATGGCTTATTCAAATGGCAATATGTGAATCTGTACGGAGACATCAATGCTCCCGTAAAACGAATATAATATGCGGTAACCGTCGTGTCACCGGCCGGAACGCGACGCAGTGTTGCCAAATGTCCCCACTTATACCGACTCAATATTATTTTATTATTTCGCATTTTCCTAGGCAAGCTGTCACAATTTACACACATAATTTTAAAACAGTTATCCCAAACCGATGGGGCAGAAATTTTGCGTAAGTATTTAGTTTGGATAAAAATGCAAAATTATCGTGTTTTATGCTGGTACAAGACCATATTTACGAGGAGAATTTTGAATTTAAATTGTCGTATCATGCTGAAAATTTGCATACGTTTTTAGGTCCGGAGACATTGTAAAATTTTTATAGTATTTTTGAACTGGAACAGACCCGTATTCAGGAGGGGGGGGCAAATTTTAAATTTAAATTGTATCTAGCATTAAATTTGCATACGTTTTTTGGTCCGGATACATTGTAAAATTATTATAGTATTTTTGAGCTGGAACAGACCCGTATTCAGGAGCAGGGGGGCCAAATTTTAAATTTAAATTGTATCGAGCATTAAATTTGCATACGTTTTTTGGTCCGGAGACATTGTAAAATTATATAGTAGTGGCTGGAATAGACCCGTATTCAGGAGAAGGGCGGCCACATTTTAAATTTAAATTGTATGGGGCATTAAATTTGCATACGTTTTTTGGTCCGGATACATTGTAAAATTATTATAGTATTTTTGAGCTGGAACAGTCCCGTATTTAGGAGAAGGGGGCCAAATTTTCAATTTAAATTGGATCGGGCATTAAATTTGCATACGTTTTTTGGTCCGGAGACATTGTACAATGATTATAGTATTTTTAAGCTGGAACAGACCCGTATTCAGGAGAAGGGGGCCAAATTTTCAATTTAAATTGTATCGAGCATTAAATTTGCATACGTTTTTTGGTCCGGAGAAATTGTAGACTTATTATAGCATTTTTGAGCTGGAACAGACCCGTATTTAGGAGAAGGGGCCAAATTTTCAATTTAAATTGGATCGGGCATTAAATTTGCATACGTTTTTTGGTCCGGAGACATTGTAGAATTATTATAGTATTTTTGAGCTGGAACAGACCCGTATTTAGGAGAAGGGGGCCAAATTTTCAATTTAAATTGTATCGAGCATTAAATTTGCATACGTTTTTTGGTCCGGAGACATTGTATAATTATTATAGTATTTTTGAGCTGGAACAGACCCGTATTCAGGAGAAGGGGGGCCAAATTTTAAATTTAAATTGTATCGAGCATTAAATTTGCATACGTTTTTTGGTCCGTATACATTGTAAAATTATTATAGTATTTTTGAGCTGGAACAGGCCCGTATTTAGGAGAAAGGGGCCAAATTTTCAATTTAAATTCTATCGAGCTCTAAATTTGCATACGTATATATGTCCCACAAGAATGTAAAATTATCGTGTTTTAAAGCTGGTACAGGGTCGTATTTAAGAGGAGGGGGTCAAATCATGAATTTAAATTGTCGTATGAAGCTGAAAATTTGCATACGTATATGGGCCGAAATCAATATAAAAATATCGTGGTTTTAAGCCGGTACATGACCGCATTTAGGAAATGGGGGTCAAGTTTCGAATTTAAATTGATATGACAATTTGCTGAAAATTTGCATAGGTGGGTATAGGTCCAGAGACAATGTAAAAATACTACATGTATAATAACAACATCCATAATTATTACTCTGTTGCTATAAAATAGAATATATTATATTATTAAATAACATAAAAATAAAAAGTCTTAAATACATTATGTCGGCATTTTATAGATTATCTAATCTTATTCGGCAAAAACTGTAACATATGTACATAATATTTAAAACTATAAAATTCAGTATTTTTTTAAGCTCGAAACATAAATAAGTCAGAGGGGGCAACATTATACGTAAACAATCTGTACAATAAATTATCCAAAGCAGAGGAGCTAAACTGCTAAACTTATTAAAGTTTAAATACCTAAATATTCGACTAACACTTTTTTTAAGTAAGAAAGTGTTTTTGAAAACGCACTTTATAATTTTAGTCCTAAGAAATTGTTGCTTTGAAAATCTGTCGAAATCTTACCTGTAATATTTACCTATCTAAATTGTTTTATTATTATCAAAATATATTTTTATTGATGTTTAAGGTTGTTTAATTTTTGCTGCACTTTTTTTTTGTTTTTATCTAATGTCCATTTACAAAACATATAAATGTTAGTTACAACCATTTGTTCAATTAATAAACTTTGTGTCTGTAACAATTATTGTTTTTATCAGCCAACCAACGAACATTTTTTGCCAAAATTTTGTCTTTTATATTTACGGAAAAATCATTTTTGGACAATAACAACTATGTCATCTTTTGGCACACAACTAAAGACTCTCCAGATTTTCCTGCATAAATTTTATTTAAAAAAAATATTTGCTTTGAATCCTTTAAAGTGGAATATTACTTTTATTGCAGCTCTCAAAATTATTTAAGCAATCTAAATGGTTAAATTTATTTTTTATTCGTTTAATAAGATACCCTGCATAATAAGTGACAGCACATTCTTCCAAAGGTGTTGTGTATGTTGCGTTTTCAATTAATACATTTTCAGCACTAGTGGATTCCGCATCAGAAATGTCATCTTTACTTTCAAGACATTTAAAAAATTCATTGTCAGCGATGTTCTTGTTTTTTGATGTTGTATTAGTAGATAACAATATTTGCCTGTCAAAGTCCTCTTTACGATAATTGGAATATTGTGACGGTTTTAAAAGGCTAGTAATGGTTTGTATTCTAAAAGATAATCGAAATGATTTTGCGGATGGATTTAAATTCCAGCCGCCTTTCTGCCTAACGACATCGATAAAATTTAAAAAAAAATCTTGGTTTACCGTTTTATAAGAATAAAACCATTACCATCGCTTTTTTCAGCATAATTACCGCGCTGATTGTTTGTACAATACCTTGAAAATAAGGAGGTCTAGATTCTTTTGTTTTTTTTTGTTACTTTAACTAAATTGGTGAAAATATATTTTCCTTTCATAAGAGTCATTGATCGTAAATTCAAAACTTGTGTTATTTTTCCTATATTATCATTTAAGCTCTTTGAAAAAAACAAGTGAGTATCGGAATGCAGCGAAACAAAAGCAACATGGATTTTCTCTAATGGATTTTACGCTAAAGAGAAAGATCTTTTCCTCTCGCTTTCAAAAATATATAATATGTTGACATTCAGAGTATAGTCAAAAGTAGTCATATCGTGCGGGTCCAAAGGTCACATTTCTCATTAATTATCATGCCTTTGACAGACAGACAGACAGATGCAAAATCTGCCATAAATGAAGTTTTTAATGAAAATTGTGACCTTTGGACCCGCACGATAAGATCGCTTTTGACTATAGATGTTTCAGAAATATTACACATAATAATACACATAATTACACATATTACTCACATAATTGCTAATGGCTAGCCAACGTTTTCGCTTTATTATTGTTATTATATTGTTAGTATCTCACTTTTCTTGAGCTGTCAAATTAGAACTTGTCAACGTGGTTGACCGAGGCAGCCATTTGCAATTATGTGAGTTTCAAACTTGAATATTTTTTAAGCACCTACTCTGAATGTCAACATATTATATATTTTTATCCTATCGGACGAAAAACGACACCTTTCCGATGTGTATTCTCACCGCAAAAGTCATGATTCCAGTATATTGTATTCGTTGCTTGGCAACATGCAATAACTGTCCATGCAGGAATAGAAAATAACTGTCCGGGAATGTAACATTTCCGTCCTAGGACGGGAATGTAACATTTCTGTCCTATTCAAACGTCTTGTTTGTCAGATCTGACGTCTATCAAAATTAACATTTAGCTGTAGTTTCCGAAGTTACGTAATAAACTTCAAGCTCGCTTGATTCAAAACTTGATATTATGTTGAGTTTAAATTTAAAACACCGTTTTTATTTAGAGTAATATTTGGCTCTATTTATAAGTACGTATTCTAATTCAATCGGATAAAAAGTAGCATGTGCAACCAGTAGGAAAAGTACATTCCTGGACTCCTGTGTTGCTCGCGTCGGCTGCGCCTCGCCCAGTAATTACCACATTCGTCCGTCCAGGAATGTTTTGCTTTTCCTCCTAGTTACAGAATATACTATTTTGAAGCCAGGAGGAAAAGTTTTTCTTTTTAGCGTAAAATATACAGGGTAGTCCATTAGAGAAAACCCATGTTGCTTTTGTTTCGCTGCTTTCCGATACTCACTTGTTTTTTTTTCAAGGAGCTTAAAAGATAGTAAAGGAAAAATAATACAACTTTTGCATTTACGGTTTTTTTTTTGGTAAGGAATCACCCTGTGTTACGGGTGAAGCAAAAAAATAGCATTAAAAGGCATTTCGTACATTTTACCCACATGTTACCCTAATTTACCTTTTGTCATTGTCAGTCATGTCAGTGTGAAATGCCAAGGAACTAAATGTAATATTGTAATGATGTTAATAAGTAAAGAATTGATATGGGAATGTCCAAGATTGGAAACTACATTTTTGTAGGGCAGAAATAGAAGAAATTAAGCAGTCAATATATGGTACTTTTTTAATAACATTAAACTTAATGAATTACACTCGTGTTTAATCACCGAATATTACCAACATAAAGAAAGATTTCACTGGGGTCTAAAAAATAGTTAGGGTGTCTTGGAAAATCTGGGAAATCTCGCGGGTTCAGATAGA
The DNA here is from genome assembly GCA_016904865.1 of Pissodes strobi. Taxonomy (NCBI): domain Eukaryota; kingdom Metazoa; phylum Arthropoda; class Insecta; order Coleoptera; family Curculionidae; genus Pissodes; species Pissodes strobi. The sequence continues at coordinate 18,354 of JAEQML010066013.1, forward strand.
ACACGAAAAAATAACATGACAAGTTTCTATAATTTTCTCCCTACGGAGATATGGGCTCCCAAAGGACGCCGCTGGTTTTGGATTCTTCTTGAATAACTTTTAAAGTACTTGATGTAGGTAAGTTAATAAAAATTTAATATGATAACACTAGTAGGGACCTCTTAAAATAGGGCCCTTAAAAGATATTTAGCTTTTTTAATTTACCAGGGCCGACTCAGGTTTACAGCTTAATGCGTATATTCTTAACACCCTGTATGATAACGACCAAAAAAATATTTGTGGGTAACATAAACCTTAAGCTATAGAAAAAATATTCTTGTTCGATATCGATAAAACCGTTTTCGAGTAAAAAAATTATAAATAAATTAATGTTTTATTTTTTATTAAGAAAATCGACTGATTTCTTCGGATTTCTTGGATAACAACTAAAAAACGGTTTATTTTATAGCTCTTGAACGGGAATACTTTTTTATAGCTTAAAGTTCAAGCTATCCAAACATTTTTTTGGGTCTTTATCATACAGGGTGTTAAAAAAATAAGCACTAAGATGTCAAATTTTGTCCGCCCCTGGTAAACCAAAGAAGCTAAATATGTTGCAACTATTTTAAGGAGTTCTTACTAGTGACCCTTATACTAAATTTTTATTAATATATGTCAAGTACTTTGGAGGTTATTCAAGAAAAAACGATTTCTAGCGGCGTCCTTTAGGGGCCCATATCTCCATAGGGAGGGGAAAAAATATAGGAACTTGTCACGTTATTTCTTCGTGTTCTATTTGAACCCGGGAGATTTCTCACATTTTCCCGGACACCTTGTGTATTCCGTTCACATATTAAAGTCCTCCCCAGTGTGTCATAAAAAAAATGTGTTGGCGAACCTGAAATCGCCAAATTATATACTTTTTACAATGATGCACGTAAATAACTTAGCACCCATAATAAATAATTTGTTCACATCTAACCAATGAAAATGTAATAGTACAGGTAATAGTTGTTAGGTTCGAATTTACCTTAACTTTAAGATGACGTTGTTTTGCAACGATGTCTATAATTATTGTTGAACAAAAATAAACTTTATTTCTTAATCTTTGACCGTATGAATAAAATAAAGCATTTGCTTTTGCTCTTTACCTATCCTTGTTGGATGTTCGTAATTTGTATGTTTATTTCAAAAAAAATTTAGTAAAAGCATTTGCCTAAATTTTATGCATATCACCCAGTGTCAATCATATTATACAGTGGTAAAATGTTAAATATTGGCATAAATGGCCAGCATTTGAAGCCATACCTAGATTACAATTTAATATCTCAAAATCTCAATAAGAATTATTTTAGGTATACGTAAATGAAAACTGCTTTTCGCCTACTCCTGCACGCTTGATACTCAAGTCGCTACTGCGTGACAACACAACACGACACGACCAACAAATATTTTCCTAGTAGAATTATCTATTATCTTTGACGCCGCGCCGGGCAAATTTCAACCGCACAAATTTGGCAACGGTCGCTTTTACGGCGAGACTCGCTCGATGGAAGCAGGCTCGAAAAGTCTGCTTCCATAGGAGATACAAATTTTTAACATGGGATGAGTTTTCTATTGTGTACTATAATATTATTTGCTGTTACATAGAATCAACAAATAAGTCTTCAATTATTTCAACACTTCATGCATAGCCCTCCGCTCGCTTCGCTCGCTACGGGGGCTCAACAAACAGGAACCAACCAAGTGCTAACCAAAACTAACCCAAAATAAAAAAAAGTTAAATAAAAATTTTGGGTTAGTTTTGGTTAGCACCTGGTTAGTTTTCTATTTGTTCTAAGTGTTTAAATAATTGAAGACTTATTTGTTGATTCTATGTAACAGTCACGACATCCGTCTAAATGTTATCGTGCACGTCACATATGAAGAAACGTTCGGCATAGTCGAATGGACATCTTGCTTGTTACATCCGAATGACCGTCCTGGGAGTGAGTTCCACAGTGATGCAGTGCGCCAGACAAAGGAGTTC
>JAEQML010066014.1:0-20359 GCA_016904865.1 Pissodes strobi
TCTTCAGACTATGGATAGTAGTAGTGTTGGGGACACTCCCAAGATTACTCACGATATTGGGAATAATTTTGATGTTTCCGCGAATCTATCCGATATTCTACTTTTTTTTTAATTTGATCACCAACTGTGGATTTTTTCGATTTTATTCACGACGTTATAATTAATTTCAATTTTTCCATAAATCTATTTATCACTACCCTTTTTTCCAAATTACCGATATTTTCGACTTTATTCAGGATATTGTGGATATTTTCGTCTTTATCCATGCATGAAATTATCAGCCAATTCGACTTTCTCAATCTATTCATTATCTTTGCTTTTCTTGAAACTAGGAATATTTGCGACTCTAGTAATAAAATTGTGAATACTGTTGGCCTTACTCTCGAAATTATTGGACTTTTCCACGAATCTATTCACTATTTCAATTTTGTATCATAATTTTACAAGTTTGAGACTTTACTCACGATATTATTAATATGTTTGATGTTTCCACGAATCTATCTGTTATTCGACTTTTTTTTTAAATTTGATCACGAAATTGTGAATTTTTTCAATTTTATTTACGACATTTAAACTTTTTCATAAATCTATTCATCACTACACTATTTTCGAAACTACGGATATTTTTGACGTTATTTAAGAAATTGTGGATACCTTGCCAACTTTATTCGCCAAATTATTTTTCCACAATCTATTCAATATTAATTTGTACTTTTTTCGACACTATACACAACTTTAAACTAAATTATGACAAATTTCTACTTTTCCACGAATCTATTCTTAATTTAGCTAAGGATACTTTCAACTATATTCATGCAATAGTGGAAAATGGCATATTTATTCACGAAAGTATGAATAATTTTAACTTTTCCACGAATCAACCCATAATTTTTATCTTTTCCAGACTATGGTCGGAGTGTAGTAGGGTTGGGGATACTTCCAAGATTGTTCACGCCATTCATGAAATTACCAGCGAATTCGACTTTCTGCGGAATCTATACATATTTTTGCATTTCTTGAATCTATGAATATTTGCGACTCTAGTCATGAAATTGTGAATGGTTTCTCGAAATTATTGGACTTTTCCACGAATCTATTTACTATTTCAATTTTGTATTATTATTTTACAAGTTTGAGACTTTACTCACCATATTCTGAATAATTTTGATGCTTCCACGAATCTATCCATTATTCTACTTTTTTTTAATTTTTTCACGAAATTGTGCATTTTTTCGATTATATTTACGATATTATAATTAATTTCAACTTTTCCATAAATCTATTCATCACTACACTTTTTCGTAACTACCGATATTTTCGATCTTATTTAAGAAATTGTGGATACTTCCGACTCTATTCACCAAATTATTCTTCCACAATCTATTCAATATTTGTACTTTTTTTTGAAACTATACACAACTTTAAATAAGAAAGTAGTAGCTAATTTTGAGCGTATGCACGAAATTATGACAAATTTATACTTTTCCCCGAATCTATTCTTAACTTAGCTAAGGATACTTTCAACTATATCCATGCAATTGTAGAAAATGTCAAGTTTATTCACGAAAGTATGAATAATTTTAACTTTTACACGAATCATACCCATAATTTTTATATACTTTTCCAGACTGGGGGGTTAGCCCCAAGATTATTCACGAAATTGTGGATATTTTCGTCTTTATCCAGACTCTAGTTATGAAATTGCGAATATTTTTGGCCTTATCCTCGAAATTATTGGACTTTTCCACGAATCTATTCACTATTTCAATTTTGTATCATAATTTTACAAGTTTGAGACTATATTTACGACATTGTGAATAATTTTGATGTTTACACGAATCTATACATTATTCTATTCTTTTAAAATTTGATCACGAAATTATGGATTTTTTCGATTTTATTCACGCTATTATAATTAATTAAAATTTTTCCATGAATCTTTTCATCACTACACTTTTCTGAAACTACGAGTGTTTTCGACGTTATTTAAGTAATAATGGATACTTTCGACTTTATTCACGAAATTATTCTTCCATGATCTATTCAATATTTCTACTTTTTTCGATACTATAAATACCTTCAACTTTAAATACGAAATAGTGAATAATTTCGAGCTTACGCACGAAGTTATGGCAAATTTCTACTTTTCCACGAATCTATTCTTAATTTAGCTAAATATACTTTCGACTATATTCATGCAATCGTGGAAAATCTCAAGTTTATTCACGAAAGTATGAATAATTTTAACTTTGCCACGAATCTGCCCATAATTTTTATTTACTTTTCCAGACTATGGATAGTAATGTTGGGGATAATACTGAAAGCATGTTTGGAAGAAAACGCAGCAAATACCTCTATGTTTATCGGTAAGGTATTGGATCGACAGAAGAAAAAATGTCTCTTAAAAGAAATAGCTCTAGAATATTCAAAGGCGTTTTTTTGGGCCCAGCATGTCAGAGGAGTAATTTAAAATTTAGCTGAACAAAGTTAAAAAGTGTTAGTGGATACTGAAGCATGCTAAAAATATATTGAGATATGCACTCGATCGGAAAATAATAGAATATACTTTGTAACGTTGTGAATGATATTAAATACAGTATTGCGATTTTCTTCCTCTACTGGTCGATTTGTGTTATCGATACTCTCGCTACCTTACTTCTCGCGACGCGACCTTACTTCCGGTGTATGAACCTGCTCGACAGGCATATCCGTTTGGAACGCCACTTGACAGAGGTGGTATATATTCATTTTTGAGAAAATTGATAGCCCTTCTCGCCTAAACACTCAAGGTGAGCAGGCCGTTTTCCGTATTGGAATTTATCGTTGCTATTTTTAACCCTCAGATCTAACTACCGCGTGATTATGTGGTTGCAGTATTAAGCAAATTAAGTAGAATGTATATTTTCTAAAATTATGGGCCATATTGTTTATAAACATTGTGTGGTGAACTAGTGTAGTGACACCTTTTTTTAAAGGTATGTTCGACACGAGTGTTTCCATTTAAAATGGTTAAAGTTATTTATCATGTACCTAAGGTCCTTTTCTGGGACAGAACCCCTTCTACGAGGTAGAATTCCATATATGGAATAGAATTCCTTCTGTGAGGTAGAATTTCACGCTGACTTAACTAATCCCGTCGTCAGTTCGCCGTACCGAAGACTTTTTTTGTCCGGGTGACGCAACCACATGGTGGAGACATACTACGCAGGAAGCGCCAGTGTCTACAATTCGACCAGAATCAAGTAAAATCGATTTTAATTTATTTCAGTGCCTTAATTACCATATATTTCTTACCGTTATATATCCTTTTGGTTAATAGATTTGTAGCTGGCTGGGTAGTTTGCCTTAATTACCGTTTATAGCTTATTATCATTTTAATTAATGAATATATAACCAAATGACTGTAGGTCATTTGTCTTAATTATCGTATATTTCGTACCGTGATATTTAATTAATGAGTTAGGTGGCTGTCGGTAGTTTGCTTAAATTACCGTGTATTTCTTACCGTTAAGTATCATTTTAATTAGTGAATATATAATCAAATGACTGTCGGTCATTTGCCTTAATTACCGTATATTGCTTATCGTTACATATCATTTTAATTAATAAATTTATAATTAAATTACTGTAGGTCGTTTGACGTTTATCGTTTATATTTTGGTATCATTAATTGATCTAGCTATCTTGCCTATCGAGCTTACCTTTAAAAGAGATACTTAATTTTATCTTTAGTTAGATAATTAATTTATGTTACTAGTGTCCAAACAGCTGATCGAGTTAATATTTACTGTATTTGACTGTAAAGCTTATGGCAGTAATTATTTTCCCATAACTTAAATATTCTGATTTAATTTGTCACCTTCATATCGGAATCGACTTGAGCTCAATTCGTTTACATATAGATATTTAATGGCTGTATATGTACATGTTTACCTTACTGGTGTATTGGTCTACTGATACTGTCGCTGCCACGGGATTGATTTAGGTTAAGTTTGGCTAGTAATTATTTAATTTACACCAGCATATATTTACATAAGTTTTGGGCAATATTAAGGTTATAACGCATAGTTTAACAAGTAGTATCTCATATTGCTTTGATTTATTATTTTTGTAATATCGGTGAGATACCTTACAAGAGGATCTTCTTATTAGTGTATTGTATTTGTGTTTGTACACGTGAGTGGGCCTAAATAGGACCCTCCACTGCGACCCTTGGTCTATTGTGGCTCACATCTGTGGTTTCCACTATGCCAGAGGCTCGATACTTTTCATGAAATCGAAGAGCTTTCTGGGGTGGATAGTTTTCAAATCTGCAAGTGTGATTTGAGAATTTCTAAAGACTGTTTGTCCGGTTCTTTCCATTGCTGGACAATGGCATACAACATGCTCCATTGTTTCTTCGTCCTGCAAGCACAAGCGGCATTCCGTTCTTCGGAAAGCCCTATCTTGTTCATGTAGCTTCGTAGTCGACAATGGCCAGTGTACCTGCCAACTACAGCCTGTACCTACTGTCGGCCAAGTTGAAGAATTTGCCTAGTTCTCAGTCCTGATGGCAGATTCACCGCCAACTTTAAATGAGTTAGGCCTGGTAACTCTCCCCATTTGTCTACAAATTGCTTTTGTGTCCACCAGGAGAGGGCTTCTTTAGCTGTGTTAAAAGCTATTCCTAGTTCTGGTTCTGGTCCTATGAAGGCCGTTGCGGCCGCCTGCTTCGCAAGAGCATCAGCTTTTTCGTTGCCTTCCTATCCTGTATGTCCAGGTATCAAGATCAGTGCGAGTTTGTTTTCTCTACCTAGTTTGGTGAGTAGTTCCTGGCAGTTCCATACTGTTTTGGATGAACAACGGCTTGATTCAAGAGCTTTTAAAGCTGCTTGACTGTCCGAGAAAATTTTGATTGACTTGCCTTTCCAGTTTCTATCGATGAGCTACTGTGCAGTCATATCAATGGCCTTAACTTCAGCCTTACCAATATAATTCCATGTAGCGGCTCCTGTACCATCATTGGTCTTGGAGCCGTCATGCGTCAGTGAACCAACTATTCTCTGTTATTCTCAGATGTTCCGAGTTCCGAGTCTTTTGCCCATTCGTTCCTCTCTAGTAGGAGGACGTCATAGTGTAAGATCGTAACCATAACCTCAAATTGATTTGAGATAAGATTAATTCTCCTGAAAGAGTTGGTGTAAATTTACGTTTTTAAACAAATAAATTATTTGAAATCTTGATGTTTATTTTGGTAAATTGCAGTCAATATAATAACTAATCTGTGTATTCAAAATATTTCAAAGTTCTTTTACAGGGTATTTTTCTAAATTTTATTACTCTATTTTCAAGGACCAACAATCATTGATAAATTTCTCGTTAAAAAATTTAGTGGCGCCCTACCCCAACTGCCAAAACATAGACCCACGCCTTAAAAAAAAAGTGAATCCGCTTTGAGTAAACCTGGCCTAATGAGCAATTAGCAAATAAGGTTACATATTTGGCATCCAACGCCTTAAGGCTGGTTACAATTTTTATTTACTAAACTCGACCGCTGATTCGACTAAAATGGTTGTGTATTAAATTACTCGACCGCTCGACAAAACTACACGCCTGGCTTAAGATCAGACGAGGGCATTTTTAAATCAACATTATGGAGCTCTTCAACTCTAAAATGCCAATGCCACGAAGAATCACATTTTTGCCCTCATTTTATTATAAATTTCTAAACATTACCTAAAAATGAGACTTTAACTAAAATTGTTGGGTAGTGCAAAAGAGGTTGGCATTTGCACTTAGTCGACAAACAACGAATATTATTAACAAAAACATTTTTCTGTATCTTTTGTGAGAAAAGTATAAACGTCACCTGCAACACCTCATTCCAAACACACATTAAAACCACATTACGACATAAAAACTTATGTAAAAAGGCACGGGAATATATTTCTTACTAGAACTCTTAACATAATTTAATTTAAACTGGTTCTTAAAAACTGTTTCTCACACTTCTGGTTTTGTTGCTGCTATTGGTATAACGAGGACTCATATTTCAAATGATAATTATTTATCTAAAATGTATTTTGTCTATTTGACTAAAATTGAGAGAGTAATAATTGTTAATGTTAAAAGCGAATCTGTCCAGCGTAATTTGCTAACAATTATTTCCAAAAAATTTTTTTGCAGAAAAAAATTTGGCTTATTCTTTGGCGAAAATCGGGAAATTAATGGCGAGTATTTTTTAGGGTTCACTTTCAGTCGTTCCATCAGCACTAAAAACGGCAATGGAACAGAGAAATACTATTATATAAGTCAAAAAGCATTCGTAATACATTGGTATCGAGATAATGTTTAATAAACATCAGTATTTTTCTTTTAAATTATTCTGTTTATCCTTGACCGAAGGCGTTTCCTGACACCACGCTGTAGACCTTTTACGAAGACCGTATTGGAAATTGAAATACCTTCACGCGATACTTTGCTACTCCATTTCGCAGAAAGAATTCCGGTACATAATTACGTAGGGAAACGCAAAATGTGTAACTGTACTTCGCTGTCAATTTTATGCAATTTCAATAAAATAAGCTGTCTGTAAATACACCTTCTGGCCACCTCGTAACAAAACAACACTACATTTATCAAAATACGGATTTTTCGAAAAATGGATCGGCTACTCGTGATGGCCGTGGGGGTACAGGCATACTTGAAGGCGGCACGTCTGTAAGCACGTGGATCGAGCGCTAAAAAGAAGACGAAGAAGAAGAAGAAAGGCTTTGGGCGGAAAGCCATAAATCTTTGGGAGGCATTCTTTGTAATGATTTTCACCTGAAATGATAGGGGCTTCTTTAAGACTAAATTCCGTAAAATGTAATAAAGGCAATGGTTTGCTCATTGTGTCAATAATAAGAACGTTATTTTTAATTTGATATTCGAATAGGAAAACAACAAATAGAAACAAAAGGATCATTATTCGAATTTCATTAGAGATTAGATTTGAAATTAAGATAAATGCAGAGAAACAAAGGTTAACGATGAACATCCATGACGCTCATTCTAAAAGAAGAATATGGATAGATGCCGATGAAAAGAAGAACAGGTCCATTTTTCCGTCTCCAAATCGTTTTCAATGAGATTTCAGGAAAATAAATCTCTGCCATAAATTTCACCAAAGCAGTTCGATCCTGACCTATTTTCCATGTTAGGAGATCAAATGTATAAATTTACATAATATTTTAACATGAACATACTCAATACTCAATATATTTCATGTCATTATACATAGGTATTTACACTCGTCGAAAATAGAAGGAAACTATAGTAATAAAAATAGTACACAGTTATAAAACTAAAAAACTTAGCCTAATCATCTGCACAATTTAAACCCTAAATAATTGTTAAAATTATAAGTACAATACAAGCTTGCTGTTAGACACAATACAATTAAACTACAGCAGAATAATACAATTAAATTAGACTAAAATGTTTGTTAAAAAATTAAAAACGTCAAAAATAGGTCTCCAGGCATCTACTATCAATGTGTTGATTGCATGAAATCTTCGAGCAAGGTTGACACCATCGGGGTCAACAGCAGCGCCACAAATGAAATGCTTGCCCAACTCCAGACAAAACTGTTGGAAGCTCTTCATAGTGAAATTACAGACATCAAATCAGCCATTGAAGGATGATTAAAAGCCTCCATGGATAAGATATTAAAATCAATAGAGGTAACATCGACCTCAATCAAGTCAATTGCCAATAAAATGGACACGCACAATCTGCAAATAGATTCATCAACAAACAAGCCAAGGAAACCTAGCTCATCTTCACTTGATTCTACTGTTCATGTAATCAATAACACGGAATTGTTGAATGACTTAAAGCAATTAAAACTAGATTTTGATTCCTTAATATCTGGGTGTAAGGTCCAAGAAGATGAAATTTCAAAACTTAGAATAGACATGCAAGCACTTTCCACCAGCAAAATTTCTAAAGGAAATGGCCTAGACTGTTCTGAGTTTGTAATGAAGTCCACTGTGCAGACTTTAAACTCAGAACTTCAGAGAACTTCTACAGTGCCGACAAAAAGAAAACAAAACATAGTAGGTGTGAAAAAGAATGATGGAAATAAACTTGTTGCCTGTAAGGCACAAACCTCAATTTTTATTTCCAAAATATCCCTAGATGTGGAAATAAAAGATGTAACTGACTACATAAAAACTGATTTACTCCTGATGAAAAGTTTGTTGTTGAAAAGATCAATGTCAAATTTGGGCAGTATAATGCCTACAAGATAACTGGGAACAAGGAACTTGAGGAAGCCCTCCTAAATCCCAACAACTGGCCGGAAGATATTGCAGTCAAAAGGTTTACTTTTTTTCGCTCCAACCAGCCTCGAAATAGCTCGAGTGGAGGGTTCAACCAGTCAAAAACCTTCTATCGAGCAGATTCGGGCTCACGACGACAATAAGATAGACGATCAATGATTCCGAATAGTCAATATTAATGCAAAAAGTCTCCGTCACAAGGCCTCTGAACTGGAGCTCTTCCTACACATAGAGCACTATCCAGAGGTGGTTTGCATAACGGAATCTTGGCTCACCAAAAATGAGGCACTCTGTTTCAAGCTGGACAACTATGACAGAGCAGCATATTATTGCAGAGAGGATGCTCGTGCTGGTGGAGTCTCGATACTTGTTAGAAGGGACTTAAACAAGGTGAGTGCTGTTTCCTTGGATGTTGATTGCCTGGTTCAACACACCCTTGAAGCTACTGCCATAGTGGTCTATATTTTAAACAATATAAAATTCTATGTCTGTTGTATTTATCGGCCTCCAAACTCAACTTATGATAGCTTTTGTTCTAATCTTGAAAAAATACTTATTTCTCTAATTCGATTTAACTCTCACATATTTGTTTGCGGAGATTTTAATATAAACTTTTTGTCTAATGATAGAGTTACTATGAAGGTATGCACAATATTCAACTCATATGGTCTGCTTATAGGAATGACTGAGCCATCTAGAATACAAGGTCCCTCTCGCACTTTGCTTGATAACTTTTTTTCAAATGTCAATATTAACTCTAGTAAAACAGTAGACCTAAGTTTTTCTGATCATAAAGCTCAAATAATCAACCCCATATTACCCACAATTAAGCAGGTGACTGATCATCCCAATAACCTATACAAACGCATTTTTTCTAATGCATCTTCTCTCTAAGGAAAACTGGGAGTTCCTGTATCAGACTGATTTACCTCATGCCTTTCTTCTTTCTTTAATACACTTTATAGTCTCTTTAATATTGCCTTTCCACACCCTAGGATTTCAGATAAAGGTCGGCCAAAGGCAAAAAATCCCTAGATAACCCCAGAGCTTATTAATGAGAGTAACAACCTTAAGAGATGTCATAGACAAGTTAAAGGGTCAAATGACCCTGCCCTAAGGCTACTTTATAAAAATAGCATGAAGGTGCACAAACAAAATATTTCTTTGGCTAAGCAACGTTATAACTCCAGCCAACTATGTGCCTCTGACAACATTACTAAGGCTGCCTGGAAAATTATAAGTTCTCATACCTGTAGCAAAACAAGAAAACGACTCCCTGATAAAATGTCATGCCATCTCAATGAAGTTACTGGTAGTCAAGAAATTGCTAATTCTTTTAATTATTACTTTATTGAATCTGTGGATGATCTTACAAAGCAATTTCAATACATGGACAATCAAAGGGGCCTACCAGTAAATAAATGTCCACATACTATTTTTTTGAAGCCATTCACTGAGGATGAAACAATGGAAATCCTAAAAATTGTCAAAGCAAAAAATTCTAGTGGTTCTGATGAAGTACCCTGCAGCCTTATTGGGAACTGTTGTCACGAGCTTGTACGACCTTTAATTATTTATTAATTAATCTCTCCTTTGAAAAGGGCTATTTCCCCAAAGAAATAAAAACTGCTAAAATAATTCCAATTCACAAAAAGGATGATGTCTCCAAAATTGAGAATTACAGACCAATAGTTCTATTATCAGTATTCTCCAAAATCTTTGAAAAGGCATTTTGTAGGAGGTTGTTACATTTTTTCGACTCATTTAAACTCCTAAACTGCAGACAGTATGGCTTTCGTGTTGGCCGCTCCACGGTGGATGCAATTATTTCATTTTATTTAAAAGTTCTTGAGGGTCTAAATAGCAGGTTGAGGGTGGCTGGAATATTTTTTGATTTTACAAAAGCCTTCGATACTATTAACTTGAGCTTATTGTTGGACAAACTTGAACAACTTGGCATAAGGGGTACGGCGCTTAACTGGGCAAAGTCCTACATAACGGATAGAGGACAATATGTGCAGCTCGATAAGGAACAAGGATTTATGTCGTCTGATTCGATGAGTTTGAAAACTGGTGTGCCACAAGGCAGTGTACTTGGCCCAATAGTATTCCTAATGTTTATTAACGATCTTTCCCTTTTCGCCAATTCATATTATTTAACCCTTTTTGCTGATGTCACCTCGGCAGTATTAAATGCAGATTGCTTGGGGGAGTTGGGTACAAAGGCTCAACAGTATGTGGTTGATATAAGTAATTGGTGTAAGGAAAATGGACTGTATTTAAATAGAGGGAAAGCAAATATAGTTGTTTTTACTCCTATAAGGGTAAAACACGACAGTAGTTTACTGGTCAGAGACCAGACCAGCCACTCCATTGAACAAAAGGGAAGTAGTAACTTTTCTTGGCCTCACAGTGGACCAACATCTGTCTTGAGGTGACCATGTTGATGATATCTGCAACAGATTGTCATCAAAAAATTATGCTGTCTTGCAACTGAGAGACTGTATTGATCCTAAATGTCTAAAAATATTCTATTATGTTTCTATTCACTCTGTGCTATCCTATGGTTTGCTGGCGTGGGGGAACTCAACTCACATCACAAGAGTCGTTATTTCTCAAAAAAGAATTCTGCGTTCAATGTATAAGCTTCCTATAGCCTCTTGCCATCCAATATTTCAGTCTGAGGGCATTCTCACAGTCAAAAAGAGCCCTGCTAAGCTTTGATGAAACTTGATTAATTTGGACATCCCATCTCAGAGTGGGGTCAATGTACGAGTACCTTCCAAGGAACCGAACACTCTCCCTTTTGTCATTAACGTTTCTAGAATCTCTGAGGGGGAAAACCAAGTTTTCTGCTTTGTCTTCATTCATGAGGAGCCTATTTGCGTTAAACCAGTCCTTTACTCTTGCCTGTATAGCTTCAAGCAGTACAACTGCCTGATCAACTGATCCCACTGACCGGGATACGGTGTGGTGTCATCCGCAAAAAGGTTGTATTTTTCTCTATCGCTGTTTAAAGGAAGATCATTTATATAAATTAGCAATAGAATCGGCCCTAGGACAGATCTTTGAGGAACACTTATGTTCACCACCCACACCCCACCCAACGTGACAGCCTGGGATCTATGGGAATTGACATCTGTGCTAAAATTATAGCGGGCTAGCTTGCTCAGCAAGAGTTCATGGGAGACACAGTCAACACAGAATTATATTGGAGATTATCAAAAGAATCAAGAATATCGGCAATAAGATTTAATATATCCAGTGTAGCATTCCTGCCCGTTCGAAAACCAAACTGACTTTCCGTAAAGCACCGGTTCTCCCCAAAGAACTTCACCAACCTCAATGCCATGCACCTTTCAACAATTTTAGCTAATACTGGCAAGAAAGAGATGGGCCTGTAATTTTTGGCCTCATTTTTGTCACCATCTTTATACACAGGCACAACAAGAGCCTTCTTTAGTATGTCAGGAAAGACATTCTGACTAAAACAGCAATTTATTAATTTAGTTAAAAGACTGATTATCAGGTGTTTAATAGATTTAATTAATTCAATTCTCAGACCTCAGACCAAACATATCACAGCTAGCTTTATTTCTCTAGCTCTCTAACTTCATTAAAGACACAGACGAAAAGTTAAAACCACTGAGGGGAGGAGCCATGTGTTCAAGATTTTGTAGAGGACTATGTTTACTTGGATCTATTTTGTTTGTGAGATTCTGTGCAATGCTGCAAAAATAGTTATTGAAATCGGAAGATGAGAGAAGTGAACTAATTTCTTCGTGAGTGCCCAAGTTTCTCGATTTATTTATGATTTTCCACATTGCTTTTGTTGGATTTTTAGCTGACACAATTATGGTATCATTGTGGGCTATTTTAGCTGTTTTAACCGCATTTTTATATGTTTTTTTTAAAATGATTTATATTCCAGAATGTCAGCAGAAAGATTATATTGCCTACAGACCTCACCAAGCAACCTAAGTTGGTCAGGCATATACCTGAGATTATTATCAAACCACGTGCCATGGCCAGGCTATTTTGTTTGAACTTTATAGGACTTTAATAAAAAACAATCCAAGTAAGATTTTTCAAGTATTCCTATGAACTTTTCAAATTGTATTGTTACATCTAAGGTATCACCATCAACAAAGTTGAAGGAGCACCAAACATACCGGTTTGAGTGAGAGGTCTGAACTCCCTAAGTTCATTCTGATTTAAGTTTAATTCAAATGTTAATAATTGAGATCTGCGGTCTGAAAGTTCAAATTCAACTGACTGAGCATCTAAGACACCTGGAACAAAATTAATAAAAATGTTGTCCAGGCATGAAATACCTCTAGTAGTTGCCGTAATTTTGCATTCAAAACCATGGCCCTCTAATAGGTCACAGAGCAGGACTGCTTCTCTTTGAGGGGTTCCAAAATGCACATTGAAATCCCCAGCCAGCACAACATGAGTTTGTTTATCAAATATGTTCAAAAGTTCATCAAGTTTGGTTAAAAAAGTGTCAAAGCACCCTGAAGGAGGCTTGTAATTAGCAAAAACATATAAATAAAAACTTTGTCTAAAAACGCAACAACATTCAACACATTTTTCAACATTGAAATTGCAGTCTATGGACCGGAGTGACGATAGCAGAGCCACCACCGGTGGAAAACTCTCGTGAGAATTGTGCTCTGCAGCCATAGTTATTAAAATGCTGTAACTTGATTTCATCCTCTGGCATTCAGAGTTCAATTAGACACACAATATGAGGTCCCTCTTCAGCCAAAACAGCCTCAAGTCCATTCAACTGGTTTCTCAGAGAGTGGATGTTTGTATGAACCAATTTTATTGTAGTTTTTAGGAGCCGGTTTTTGGTTCTGCTACTCTCACGCCCTTGTCGAAAGGTTGGCGTCTCTGGAGGCTTAAAAAATGGTTAATAACCATATCTTCGGGCCACAAATCTGGGGACATAACATCCTTTTTCCTGGTCATAGGAGCAGATAGTTTAAATGAGCTTTTGAAGTTATCTTGCCTGGTCTGTATTTTATAGCATGAACAACCATCAAAATCATATTATCCTTAAGGAATGATGTTATGTTTTCCGCCGAGGTCTGAGGATGGAAAGCTGAGATATATATCCAGGCCAATTGATAATTGAGTGACATTTTGTTGAGTACCACTGCTGGGCTCTGGAGGTTTTCCTTTGCTATTTCTCTGTACCAATTTCCACTCATCTTCCTTGTTTTTGCTTCCATCCGCATCCGCATCCGCAATTTCCGAAATAAAGACATCGGCATCGCCACTGACGTCCGTGACAGTGACTCTGTTGACATTGACATTTGGTTATGGTGTGGGCCGTTTCATGGTAATAAGTCTAGGGAACACACAGGAGGAGCTCCGAAAATTTCCGACCGAAAGAATTAGGTAAGTCCGAGTTCGACGAAAATCAGCTGTCGGGGGTTTTCGGTCATGAGACGACCGAATCTGGATATTAGAAAGTCGATGCCCCTAGGGGCGAGGCTGTGCGAAAGAAAAAAAGGCGATTTGACGTCCGAAAGGGTTGACGTTAGGCAGGGATGTTCGGAGGGCGCTCCTTAAACCGCCAAAAATATTTTGGAACCTAGGGGCTGCATTTAGGGGCCGATATTTTGTAACGTCCAAAATCATAGTTTTGGTCAATTTTGTTCGGCGGACGGTCCTATACCCAAAAAAACATTTTTGGGACCTAGGGGCTTATTTAGGGGCCGAGGAGATTTGACTTCCGAATGGGTTCAAATTCGGGTTAGGGGGGTTTTCGACGGTGCCGAGTTCGAATCTGACGTCGGCGGGAACCTACCGCGAATAGGTTCCGCGATAGGAGCTGGACGAGGTCGAATTTTGGTGATGGGCGAACGAGACCCTCCAGAGAGCATCGTTACATATTTGACATAAAAAAGAGTATTCTGCGTGATTTTCGATCCGACGAACCCATTTCCCGTAATCGGACCCCATCGATTTCGAAAACGGAAAATCGCCATTTTGGACAACGTGTAGGATTTTTAAAAATTAAATTTTTACGTTAATGACATGTAAATGAACTCCTTTAATTGATTCCGTCATGAAAACGGGTATTTTCCAAAAAAAAACAAATTTCGAAAATTTCAGGGGTATGGCTTAAAAAATCGAGATTTTCAGAAAAACGGCTATAATTCGAAAACGGTAACAGTTAGAGATAAACTTTAAATAGGAAAAATATGGGTCTCGACGGGTACTATAATGTGTCGTATCCAGTTTGATTGTACGACGATTGTACGACATATTTTCGTCTTTTTTCTCGGTAACGAAAAGAGGTATCTCAAATCGGTTTGCGCCAGTATTTGTATCGTTTTAAGGTCCATCGAAAAGTTCCTATAAAATTTTTCGATAAGAGTTCAAATAAGGTAGATATTCGATAAAATGTAAAGTTCGTCTGAAAATTTTCCTTTTTCTGGGATCTGAAATTCTTTGTATTGGGGAACGTGACCTCGGAATAGTCAAGTCACTTTGGTTAATTACGGTTAGTTTGGGTTAGTTTGCGTTAATTTGGGTTAGTTTGCGTTAGTTTGGGTTAGTTTGCGTTAGTTTCGGTTAGTCTGGATTAGTTTGGGTTAGTTTGCGTTAGTTTGGTTTAGTTAGGGTAGCGCGCTCGTCTCAATGCGCTTGTTTGGCTAGTTAAAGTTAGTTTCGATTATTTTTGCTTAATCTGGAATACGAAAGAAATTTTCGGAGCTCCTCCTGTGTGTTCCCTAGACTCTTGTGTTTCATGGTTGTGGTTGATATTTTCCGGTTTTCCTGTTTATCAACCGTGGCGCCATCTGTGTTGAGGGTATTTAACTTACACTTTCGCTCGGATCGATTCCATTTTTTGGTATATTCTGCTTATATGCCCTCTCTTTAATGTACGAAGTTTGGTTGCTTTAAATTATTCGATCATTCTCAAAATATCACTTTTTGGCGTAAATTTTCGTCAAATAATCAGCTTTTCCAAAAAAACTTTTTTTTTTGACCTAGAAATCAACTTTTAAGCATTTTCGAAACAGAAAAGCATTTAAAGAGCTTTTCTTCTAAAAATTCCTTATTGAAGTGTCGTCTCAGTTTTTGAATCTCGCGATTTTTTTTGGCCCTAGAACGATACAAAATGAGTTGACAGTTATCGTGTATCAAAGCAAAATTTTGAAAAATCGCACATTTTTTGACGTCTCAAGTGTTTCCTAAAAACGTGCCGAATCTCAAATTTTCACTCTCAGCAGCTTTCGAGAAAAATAAGAACGTTTCTATCCCTCGTTTGGCTGAAGTTGACGCCGAATTTCGCCGAATGAGCGTTACATCCGAGCGAAATGGTTGAATCTTATTCACTGCGCACGAAAATGTGTGGAGAACGTGTCTAAATGATATAAGCTTCTAAGACAAGTACCTCCCCGGACAATCACGCTCCGGACATTTACCCCCGTATCAAAAACCCTCCGCACCAAATCATTTTGTCTGTCAACAAATGTAGCTATGAGGAGGAAGATAACCCCATGTATAGAAATAAATATTTTTTTTAATATAAAAAAACGGAGACTAGCCGTACTAGCCTGTATGTTAGACATTTTTTTCCCAATAATTATTAGTTTTGTAGTGTGGTACATATCTAACCGAAAATACCTGATCTAACCCTACTCTCTTGTATTACAGAAATAGAAGAAAACAAAATAAACGTTAACCCTTAACCCTACTCGTCTGTATTACAAAGGCAATCTATTTCCAAAATTTCATAAATGTATCTTAAAATTTGTAGATGAAAGGGGGTGATAATGTTTCGTCTGTGTTATTGTATGGGGGGTATTTTTTGGTATATGTCTGGGGGTTTATGGTCATGTTATGGTATATAAGTAATAAAATCGCTAGCACGCCTCTGGGAAAACATTGTTCGTAATACTTACGTGCAGTAAGTGTTTTTTTCCGCATTCGACCGTAATCTAGTGCAGACAAGATCCACTTTCCCCACTTGTAAGGAAAATAGCTATTATAGAAAATTAATGTATTTGTTCTTAGAGCGTAATACCGTTTAACGTATGGAATAGTATGCTGCAAACAGACCCTATGATTAAAGTTAAACGCAAACAGATTATAGTGCCGTTAATATTATTGTTTGGCGATATAGGTCTCGAAGGGATTATCAATTATTTAATTTAATGTTCTCTAAGGGGGCCATTCAAATAGAATGTGGGGCAACGATCTCATTATAGCGCTGGCTTATTATAATAAGGCAAATTGTTTTTTGTAAATAATTGTTAGCAAATTAGGTTGGGCAGAATTATTAGTTGTCCAATTCTAAACAAATTACTGTACTGGGAGCAAACAGCAGCCATAGGGATAGAAGATAAGTTGACCAACAGCGTACCCATCAAAAGAGGTGTATGGCAGGGTTGCATACTCTCTCCAACTCTTTTCAACATGTACTCAGAGAAGATATTTCAGAACGCACTAGAAAACATCCAAGAAGGTATAAAGGTAACGGGCGGCTTGTGAATAATATAAGATATGCGGGCGATACTGTTATACTAGCTAATAGCCAAGAAGGACTTCAAAATCTCATTAATGCAATTACAAGAGAGGGAGATGCATTTGGCCTTAGAATAAGCAGAGAAAAAAACAAAAACTATGGTAATTTCCAAAAACGCAAATGTGAACACCAATATAGATATTTACAACAAACGAATAGAACAATTCAAACACCTGGGATGCTGGATAACAAAGGATTTGAACCCGGAAACAGAGATACGCTGTCGCATAGAAAATGCAAGGAGTGCATTCCTTAGAATGAAGAACTTGCTAACAAATCCTGCACCAGCGTTAAATATTAGATAAAGCTTATGTTCACTCAATTCTTATGTATGGAAGCTTGGACGCTGGGAATCCGCTCGATGCGACCCCTGGAAGCATTTGAAATGGGGTTAATGCGCAGAATGCTCAGAATATCGTGGACGGAGCACATTATCAATGAAACGATCCTAAGAAGAATGAATGTAAACAGAGATATTCTTGGACTTATCAAAAGACAAGTTACCTGGGGCACATTTACATAGGTAGAAGACACGAGTTTCTAAGACCTATAATGGAGGGCAAAGTTGAAGGTAGAAGAGGACCGGGCAGGAGAGAATGCTCATGGCTGAGAAATGTGAGAGAGTGGACTGGTCTAAATTCAGAGTCACTCCTAAGAATAGCACATTACAGAGAACGATTTGCCGGAGTTGTAGCCAACCTTCAATAGGAAGACGGCACCTTAAGAGGAAGAAGAATCAAATTATCAAATACATTTTATAGAAATAATTATTATTTCACCACTAGATATTTTAAAGTGAATACTTCTTTGGCCGCATGAAAATGGCGCACTGTGATATGAATCTGTTATTTAAGATTGTTTTTTAAATACTACAACCTTGCCTTCTGTAATTAAGCACTAGTTTTCCATTTTCAAGAGATTTTGAATTTGTTTTTATTTTAATCATTAGCACTGAAAAGCCTCCTGAATGAATAAATCAAGCTATAATAAATAGCATTTAATTTTAATTAATTCCAAAGCTTCAATTTTCTACATGAGACAATTTCGAAGAGATATTCTAGGATCAAAAAGTACTCAACGAAACTTTCAAAATGATGCATGGAAGAAATGGCGCCCAATCCTCGTCTTGATTGTTTATCAAGATTAGTCTGCAGAACCCTAATGCAATTTGACCGCTATTTTACAACATATTTATCAGTCCTCGGATTCGGACTATACTTATTGAACATATTACCTACATATTTTATCCATAAACATAATAATATTTCAAACTCTGAGAAATGTTAACTTTTAGCATTCCCTCGGTAGTTGAATTATTTTTCGAAAAGAGTGACATGAACGACGAAATGACAGCTAAGTGCATGCAACCCCGTCAACTTTCATGGCACGCTTTTCGAAAAGACGCTCGAATACGGAGGGAGGGCGAAAAGTTATCGCATCGAAAACTAAGCATCAAATATTTTACAAATAAATTTATCTCTAATTAATTAACCAGATAACCGTGGCATTTTTAAAAAATGGCTTTTCTGTATTATGTTTGAAGTGAATACTTCTTTGGCCGCATAAGAGTGATTTCTCAAAGCCGCGAGACGACCCGCTTTGAAATTTTCATCTCGCAAGTGAGATAAAGTATATGCCCCCCCCCCCTCTCCATCACTCTATCTCTATTTCTTTCTCTTTCTGTCTTATGGAATCGGTAAAGAAGTATTCACGTGTATTTGTGTTACACGCGACTTTCTATAACTGCAATTTTACAATCATTTCCGACGTTGTCAAATTGGATTTTATTTTAAAATTTGTTAGTATTTTTTTGGATATCTCAATAATCCAGTAGCCAAAAGGGGTAAGAATAAATCATTTTTTAAACTTGAAGATAGTTATATTCCAAAGAAAGTAGATAACAGTGAAGACAAAACCTGTTTTAGTATTGTACATTGTAATGTGAGATATCTAAGAAGCAAAATACATCAGCTGGATGCATTCCGGGTAGACAAGTTATACAGCATCGTAGCTCTCTCGGAGCACTGGTTAATAGCAGAAGAACTACAAACTCTTAACATTCAGAGTTATGAACTGATCAATTGCACAGCAAGCAGTGGATCCAGAGGAGGAGGTACCTTGATCCTATTGAAGAAAAATCTCAAGTTGGAAACCACAAATGTATTTAGTGTTAATATTGAAAAATGTATAGAGTTGACCTGTGTTCTAGTCAAACCATATAATTTATATGTAATGGCTGTTTATAGGACTCCAAATGGCTGCTTTGGCACTTTCCTGGATGCTCTGGAATCTGCATTGCGCAGCATAGGCAACAGTAGAGATATTGTAGTGGCGGGTGACTTCAACATTTTGTTCAACTCAGACCAACGAGAAGCAGGTTACACGTGTGACCTCTTTGAAAGCTATGGTTTTCAAAAAACGATAAACGAGCCAACTCGCGGGGAAGCTTATAGCAACGTTTTCATGAACTTCATTCCAGATTCAATTGAGGCGCAGACTGTGGAAATCGAGGTGGAAATGAACATGTCTGACCATCGTGGAACTGCAGTATCCTTTAAGCTAATAAGTAATAAGCCGAATGAAACTGTCAAAACATCTTTTAGGCCAATCACACAGAGGGGTATGCTCAATTTCCATCCTCCCGATGGGATTTTATCGAAGCTGCTAATATCACGATAAACGATAAATTCATTCAATTTGTGGAACTTTTATGCGATGCTTATGTGCAATCCTGCGCATACTGTGCTGGGACACCAAGACTGAAGAGAGTGGAGTGGTTCAATGACTCACTGCGCCGTATGAGAGTATAATTACATTTTGTGGGGGAAGTTTACAGACAGTACAACGCTCCAGGTAATCGGAAGGAGTATTATGATCTCAGGAGAACTTTCTGGCAAACAATCAAGGAACATAAACGCTTAGCCAATTACAATATGATCAACACTGCGAAAAACCCCACAAAGTGTATGTGGAACATCATCAACAATAATAGAGATCAGCAAAAGGAGAATTCAACTCCATCCATATAATATGTTCTTCACCAGTATAGCCCATAGCCTCAAGGAAAATATACCTAGAACAGAAATGGACCCCCTTCAATATCTGGAAAATATACAGAGGCCTGGTGTGACTTTTCACTTGGACATGCCACATACAACGAAGTAAGGGATGTAATAAACAGTCTTAAGAATAAAAACAGCGCATATATATATAATCAAGACCTGGAGAAAGTTCAAACTTGGGGCGACCGAAATTTGGTCCAGTTCAATGCAGCAAAGACCCAAGCAGCAACGTTTACTAAGAGGGCCAATACAGCGGGCCCTGACATCATTATGGCAGGATCGACCATTCCTTCATCCTCGTCAATCGGGCTGCTGGGTGTCTCGGTCAACAGCAATATGTCATGGCATGACCATGTTGCTAACATCGCAAAATCAGCCTCCCAGAAGCTTGGTGCACTATTTCGCAACAAAAAACTCTATACACCGCAGCAGTTGCTCTTGCT
>MU194128.1:0-12393 GCA_016904865.1 Pissodes strobi
ATACTTTTCATGGCGCGCTCGTGTTTAACAGCCGAACGGAGTGAGGCTGGTAATAGAGAGCAAGCCATGAAAAGTAACTTTTCCTCCAAATAAAATATGCTGTTTTTTCTTCAAATGTCGACAAATTAATGCAAAAAGTCTCTTTTTAATAGTAATAATAATTATTATTAAAGATAAGTGGGTTCGCAAGGCGGCTTAGACCGGTGCGGTGTCGGTGAATAGGCTCAGGTTGTTGCTATAGTAATGTAACATAAAGCTGTCAGTGGACACTGTCAACAATAATTATATTTTTAAAATTGCGTTTTCGATTGCGTTTTAATTCCGTATTGATAAGCAGTTATTGAGTAAGTTCGATTAAGTTAATAACCAATTTGTTCCTAAATTAGTGATTTTTAGAAATGCAGTCACACATTGAGTGATAAATACAAATTTTAGTTTAATAACTCTTGAGTTGTTGACGCTTATTTTGATGTTTGTTTGTATTGTATCTATGTCACAGCTTACCAAACAATCAGCTAGCCGACTCTCCTGTCAAAGTGGAAATAAAAATCTGACGTGACCGACGCCATTTCGGGTTAAAACACAGGGTCGGGATAAGGAGTATTCAATTTTAAATAGACAGGATTGGAGTTTTGATATTGTATCTTATTTTTTTTTTTAGTTTTATCAATGATTGGATGCAATCAACGGTTTTAGTTAATTTTTATTTGAATATTTGTGTACCTACATTCTCGCTGTATTTGAAGCTAATATTTAATATAATTTAAGGTTTGAAAAGCTATGGATATGAGTTTTAAATTATGTTAATTTTGTACATGGTGGCCCTTTTAAGAGGGGCCTATACCTTATCTCGAAAACTATGGGGGTTGTAAAAAAAAACTAAATACAAAAGTTGTTCCTAGTAAAATGATCTTTATTTTTTTTGTATTTTTTTAATTGTCACTTTTTTATATACAGGGTGGTCAAACAAAGTTACATTTTTTTAATGAAACACCCTATATTTTATTACATTTTTGGATTCTACTTAAAATTCTAAGTATATTTGATGTAGAGATAGTACTTTCACAGCTATAAACAGTTGAAAATCGGTACTTTGGCTAATTTTCATCTTGGTTGCAAGAAGACCATTAGAGATGAAGTAAAATTAATTTCACATTCCGAGGTACCAGATTTGGTACCTACCCACCGTACCACTCCCCAGGTAGTACCGTCAGATAGCTCTTGAAAAGTTAAGACAGGAATGTGGAATTCATTTTACTCCATCTCTAATGGTATTCTTGATACCAGGGTGAAAAGTAACCAAAGTACCGATTTTCAACTGTTTATAGCTGTGAAAGTACTAACTCTAGAGGTATAACATCATGCATCAAATATGCTTAGAATTTTAGATAGAATCCAAAAATGTAATAAAATATAGGGTGTTTCATTGAAAAAACTATAACTTTGTTTGATCACCCTGTATATAAAAAAGTGTCGATTAAAAAATATAAAAAAAATAAAGATTATTTTACTAGGAACAACTTTTGTATTTAATTTTTTTGCAACCCCCGTCGTTTTCGAGATAAGTTATAGGCCCCTCTTAAACGGGCCACCCTGTACAATAATTGTTTTTTCTACAGCCGTGCGCAAAATAACTAATTACTAATTTCAAATGAAATCGCAAAATCGACGAACGCCGCGGCATCCTTATTTTATGCTCTAAAGCGTACATGGAAAAGAAAATTCTCACTTTTTCCGTCGAGTGTGCTATGGATAGTGATGGCAACCAAAAGTATAAATAAATGACAGTCGTGCATTTGTTACAATGGATGCTCCTGCTCTAAATATGCCCGAATATAATATGCGAAAAATGACAAGTCATTTGCAAATTTCAGAATAAGTAGAGAAAAATGTGCATTTAATTTAAAAAAATGCGGCTATAGAAAAAGTTCTGTGTATTTTTTGAGCGCGAAGTAAGATTGCCATTTTCGAAAGGTTAACGCGCTCCGCGGTAATATTCTTTCTCAAGCGGCAATCCGTTACTTTACGCTCTAAAAACACAAATAACTACTAAATCAATTAATTTGTTTAAGGTAATTTGTAACATAATCTTCATTTTAGGATAAACAATATCATAGTAAGAAGTATTACATTCAAAATTACTTACATTCCAGTAAAAACAGCTGTGCTTACATTAATGAAATATAGGTATTTCTAGGCTACAAGAGTACATCATTTTTAAGATGCTTGTCAAAAAAACTTACCTAATGGCATCTTTGGGAATTCGGCTAGATTCATAACTTTTCGCACTGCAGTTTTTAGCGGCACAAACGTGTCCACCTCGCGGTTTATCCATTTCTATTATATACAAGCACAGATATTATAAAATAAGTAGTTTGTTCAAGAACGTATGTACGTACACTGTTAATTACTGTAACTAGAAAATATATATACCTAAACTGAAACTACGACACTGGCTAACACAAACAACTCATCTGACACGACCACGAGCGACGAGCCAACACTGTCGAATTTGATAGATTTTAACCCAGAATGGCGGCCTGCGCGAGGAAATGCGCATATCGTTCAAATTTTAAGAGTTGGATAGCTGATTGTTTGATAAGCTGTGTCTATGTTGCTATGATAACACTTTTACCTCCGCCGGCGGAAAAGTGAAAAGTAAAGCTCCGGCGGAGGAAAAACGAAACTTCACTGCCGCCTACACAGTCGAGTAATGACGGATTTACTGACGTTTGAAGAAAAAAGTATATTTTTCCCCCAAGAAGGAAAAATAGGCGCCTCCGTTTAAAAAAAATACCGAAGCAAATTTTTCCATATTATAGAAAACAAATTATTACCGATTTTATGGAATAAAAGCGCAGGCTTCCTCAATTTAGGGTCACAGGGGTATACAGGGTCAAAATATTTTTAAAAAATTAATGTCACTTTTGAACTCAAAACCCCCATATATAGCAAGTTTCCAAAAAAAAATCTCCAATTTTGCCCAGCTCACGTTCTCTGTTGGTGGTTTACCCAATTTTACAAGGATATTCTATGCAATTTTATAACGATAAACAAAGGGAATATTTAAACAATTATCAGCTCTTATATATTTTCAATCACACATTCTGCCCATTCCAACAAGATTTCTATACTTTATAACCGGCAGCCGGCAGTCCACTAGGTTTATAATTATTGTTGTTGACGCTCATCTCATCAATTCAAATATCAAAATAATAATAACGGTAAGCCGGTACCTAAATACGTCCACCGTGAAATCGGCCTCACACCGTAACGGCCGTGTACCCAGCGTTACCCGATCGCGAAATCATAATAATCAAATAAAGGGCTCCGAAAAATTATTCGTTTTAAAATACGCAATGAATGCAAAAGAGTAAGTAGACCGGCGGCCATTTGGCAACAGTGTACGATTTTTACCCATCTCCATTACCACTTTTGTTCAACCATTGTCTTTATAAGAAGAAAGTCGTTCAACGGGGCCTGTGGAGAGGTGCTGCCCCCAGTGGCTGGCACCAAAAACAGTATTTATGAATGAAAACACGTGCAATGTTTACCCTACATACGAAAAGGAAGGGGTAGAAAGGGGAATACAATATTATATTCGCGGAGCCGTAGATTTCCAAGAAATGATCTTCAGCCAAGGCTAAGTGGCTAGAACCGGTTTTATCAGTTTAATTTTAACACACAAAATGAAATTTCCAATACTGCTTCCCCAATATTGACTTTTCAATTGAATTTATTTTATGTTTGAGAAAATGGTTTTTAGCATTTTTAACACATTGATTTCTGTGTCAATTTCTTTGCTAGTTTCTATTTTATTCATATAGGCCTAATTGAATTGGTGCAGTAGTCGAAAAAATAGATTTGCATATGCCATTAAAAAATGGGAAAATAATGAACAATAATAAAATCCTATTTGCTAAATGTAAAACGTTTTGACTTGATATAAGTAAAATTTTACAATATAAACTGGATATTTTAACACATTCAAAATTAGGAACACTAAAAACATATTATTAAACTATAAAAAAATTATATTTATAAAAATTGATTATTCGTTTCCTATTATTAGTCAAAAAGTAAGGTATCACAATTTTTAAACTTCCAATGTTTATAGAGAAATATAGATAAAAATTAAATTTAGTTCCAATAGTAGGTAGGTATAGTTATTTCATGTATTTTTTTTTTATAGAAAGAAGACAATTAAACATTTTCTGCAATTTTATGCTTTAATACACCAGAAACATGTATTTATCAAATTATTGATTAAAAGGTCTTGTTATTTGGAGATTAATAATAAAATTAAATATTTTTATTTTATTAAATTTCATTATTTTTGCAAAAGAGGGGGAGATAAGAAATAAGGTGTTTAAAAACTGAAATCAAAACTCTTACCTTGGATAAGTCTTTATTTAATATGAGTTCGGCATATATTAATACTAATTTATGTATCGGTACATATAATATTGCTCATTGCTCCAGGCCAACAGCCAATGTTCAAAACTTTCAATCGCTTATAGCCATTATTATCATTATTACATAATTGACAATCAAATTAAATTAATATAAATGTACTCTTCAAAATATATACTGTAGTTTATTCGCTATAATCAAGTAAATAATTTTTGAAAAAATTCGGATTTAGGATAGTGAAATAAACAACATCCGAGTACAACTATATTTACTCGAAATTTAAACAATTCAATTGATAAAACACATCAACCTATACAACCCTTAAAACTAAACAACAAGTATGTAAGATAAAAAATAAGCATCGAGAGTAGTGTGCTGTTTCGGGCAACTTCTGGTTTGATTCATGCCTTATTTTCAACTGATCATTTTATGTTCACTTGTATTATTTCCCTTTGAAATAATTCATTTATTTTATCTTAGATGCCAAATTTTTTCATATCAAAGTTTTGTGTTATTGCCTATCAAACTTGTAAAGTTATACATGTTCTTAAAATAACTTTCTTGTATATTATAAGTTACAATTAATCACCAGAAACCATAATTATTTTTGCTATTTTTCAATCAAAAGTTGCTAATATAGCTATTGTGATAAACTGATGTATCAAGAGATTAGATCGACTACAACTCCATAAATAAGTACTTATAAATATTACTTAAATATCGAAAAGTAATTGGACTACATTAACATAGATACAACCTAAAAGCATCACCATTTAATAAGAATCAACTAATAAATTAAAATTATAATCAGTCGATTAATGTTTTATCTTTATTTAAATATAAGATGATTCACAGATCTCATTTATTAGTATTTAAAAATTTATATATGTATATATATTTAAAATTGTCAAATCATATTCAAAATCATGTTTCGTGCCAAACAATATTGGTCCATAAAACTTACTTTTTAATTTAAAAAATTCAAATTCGTTAGAAAAATATTACTTTTTTACACTGTGAAAAAATCCTTAATTGTAGTAAATTGGAAAAATACAATTATATAATATATTTAAAGTTTTATGTTCCAGTTAAAAAAAAAACAGCAAACAACTTTTTCGAATACTAAGTAACTAAAAATAACTCTTGGAGTAATATTAAAATGTTGTTTTTTACTCCGTGAATAAAAGTGGATAGTGAATAAAAAAATTATAACGTCAATTCGCATTTTGAATATGACTTACATTGTTTATATATTATTAAAGTCCTTAATAAAACATTAATTATGAATTCCCGGTGGGATAAACATGAATCACCTTCAAATCAGCTTATTCGGGCAATAATTGATTTTTTGTTTTAAAAATAAATAGTACATAGGACATCTCTATGCTTTGCTGTATTGAAAGCCATCTAAGTGGCTTTAGCATCAAATTAATGAGAGTATAATGTGTACAGAATAATATAATGCGCATAGCTTTATTTCGTAGCAACTGGAGTCTTTGTATATCAGCCTTTTTACCTGATATCATAATGAAAAACAGTAATTGAAATGCGGATATATAATGGTATTATATATAAGAACACGACTCCAGTGACTAAGAATCTCAGCTATTCTCCTAAAAAATTCTATCTTTTCCAATTTTTTTTCTAATATGATCTACATGTAACGAAAAATTAAGCTGAGAATCCAAGACTACCCCTAAATATTACTAGATGCATTTTCAAATAGGCTATTAGATATCTATCTTAACCCAATAATTATTTTCTAGAAATCTATTACAATTTTGCTTAGAGCCAAAAAACCATGTACTTTGTCTTTTTTTAACCTAAGCCTATTTACACACAACGAGTTATAAAGGATGTCAAGTTTTGATTTCGTAGTATCTACTACCTGATTAAAATCCTTCCCGCAAACACAGATCAACATATCGTCCACAAACAAACTTAGAAATGTATAATTTAAAACTCGGTCTAGGTCATTGACATATAGCACAAACAAAAGGGGGCTCAGAACACTGCCCTGCGGCACCTCTATCTCACTATCAAACGGATTTGAGGACGCATTATTCACTCTAGTCACATGGGAGCGATCCTCCAGGTGATCAGTGAACCAAAAAAGTGCACTGTTTGTAATTCCATAGGCCTGTAGTTTGTGGATAAGTCTTCTCCTATTGATGAAGGTGAAGTAAAGAGTACCCAAGTACACAAAAAGCAGTCTTTAAAAATTTAACTGCTCAGATTTCTTGAACCATATTTAATGGGAAAATATTTGGCACCAATGATGAAAACATACTTTGTAGGCACAGCGATCAAAGAAAGCTTTCTCGCCCAGGGTATGTTCCTTTACAAATTGATGCTCTCAAAATAGACGTTATCTGAAACAAATTAAAATCTAATGTAATTTTGACTTAGCTTGTAAAGAATTTGTTTGTCAAAAACTGAAACAATTAAAACAATACAAATGTGGAACAACCCAAAAAAGTAAATTTAAAGAAATCTAAACGCGCGTGCTTTAAAAGTGCTCTTATACACTTATATCATAATATGCTATTAATTAAATTCAATATTCATTCCATACATTTGTCATCCTTCCTTATACATGCCTATCAATCAATTAATTAACTATTCAAAACTGTTCATAGACACCTAGCCGTGCAACATCTACTATGTACTTACGTACAAAATAAACGTTAATATGAGAAAGCATACTGATGGATATAAAAAAGTAGATGTAAAGATTTACCCTATCCTTATCTACATATATATGATTACTATAAAAATGTTCATCGTATTTAATTAAACCTGTTCTGTTTATAACTTCGAAACTGCTATTGCAATACTCTGATTTCCGACAAAAACTACAAAACAAAGGAAGTGGGTACTTTTGTACTTACCTAGAAAAAAAACGTAGATAGATAATCGCAATTTACTCAGCCCAAAATTAATCATTACAACCCAAACACAAACATTTTACAAAGTAAAGCTTGTTCAACTTGAACAATGGCGGAAAATATAAAAATAAACAATGAGATATTCGGAATTATTACGAACACTCGTCCACGCGGCTCCACTCCGCGTCGCCAGGTAACAGCCCTTGGGAATGCACCAATAGAAATGTAGGAACTCCCTCCTCGCAACGTTTCTCGTAGGACGCGTAGTAATTTCTTGAAATTCGTCAATGGGCACATTTCAGGCCGGACGCCATCTAGCGATGAGGCCTTTTTTCAGTTCGAGGTTGAATAACTATTCCCTATATAAACAAAGGTTCAACCATTGTATAAAAAAAGAACGTAGCTTCTTCTCAAGAGATGGCGACACTTTATTTTTTAAGTTTTCCGCCTCGTAGTGCCATCTATTACAACTTATATGATTTAATATGCGAAGGAGAATGCAGTACATTTAAAATATCCTACTATTTCTTTTTATACAATGCTAATAGCGAAGAGAAGTCTTTTGCAAGTGTTAATGAAACCAGTTCGAGTGTTACGAAGGAGGTGAATTGCCTATTACCTGCGTCCACAAAAACTGGCAAAACGCGCATGAAATGGAATGATGATGTAAATAAGTTTATTATGCGCGCTTACTATGAAATAACTGAATTAGAACAGAATAAAACAGCATATCGCAAGGTATTAAACCGTTTATTCATAGAAGAGTACCCAATCGCAAATGTTACTGAGCAGCGCATCTCAGATCAAATAAGAGCGATTTTGCGAAGACAATTACTTAGTAATGAGACGCTTACAAATATAAAAGAAATGGTGGCAAAAAAACTAACATCTGAAGAGACGATTAAGCAAACGCCAATATTGCCAACAACACCAAGTGAAAAGGTGAATGAAGAGCTTGCGCAGCCTGAGTATGGACCAGTAGATCACGATATTTTTGATCACCTTCCTAATAAAAACTTAGAACTTCAACTTAAAGAGAATTTAAACTTAGCAATGACTAAATTTGCAAACATTGATCCAGCTGATAGGCCTGGATTACCTCGAGTACCATATGTAGGGAGACTGTTTGAGCTGATTGAGTTATTCAATTGTAAATTACTCCCTGCAGGACCGATGGAGGAAATGAATTTGAGTGATGTGCATTTGCTGGTGTATTGCTGCGCGTCAGTTATCACGGAGCAAATATTGCAAAGACGACTAGAATCAGATATTGAAATGTCAAGAGTAGACATAGGACGATTGACACAGGTTGTAAACGGAAATAGTACGCTAAAACTTAAAAATAAAGTAAAGTTAATCCTCAATAAAAATAAGCTGCATACGAAACATGATAATATAAATGTTAAACCTGAAGAGTGTTTAGATACATTAAAACAAAAATTGGCTCTGAAAGCAAGTAGATTAGCCAGATATAAAAAAGCGTTTAAACGTAAAAATAATAAGATTGTTTTATTCAAACGAAAAACAATTTTATAGAACATTGGATAGCAAATCCAGTCCGGTAGACGGTGAGTCTGATAGTCTTCCTACTGCAGACAAACTGGGGAAATTTTGGAGTAATATTTGGGAGGTCCCTGTGACACATAACCCTGAGGCGAGTTGGATAAAAGAAGAGTATCAGAGATGTAGCAATGTTGAAGAAATGCCGTTTGATAAAATTGCACCTGAGGATATTCAGCAGGTTACAAAACATCTGCCTAATTGGAAGTCACCAGGTGTAGATAAAATACACAATTTTTGGTTTAAAAAGTTAACGGCGATCCATGATGGGCTGAGCAGAAGCTTAACTGAAATTGTTAGAGGTAAACAAGATATTCCGTCTTTTTTGACGAGAGGCATAAGTGACATGTTGCCAAAAAGTAACTCTACTTCAGATTCATCACAATACAGACCGACATGCCTACCAACTCTTTACAAAATTTTAACTTCATGTATAGCTACCAAAATAAATGCGCATGTTGAAGGTAATAACATAATTGCTGAAGAACAAAAGGGGTGTAAGAAAGCGCATAAAGGGTGCAAAGAGCAGATAATCATTAATTCTGTGATACTTAAGCAGGCTCATGTAAAGAACCGACAGCTTCATTGTGCCTACATAAATTACAAAAAACCGTATGATAGTGTGCCACATTATTGGTTAATTGAGTGCCTGCGTATGTACAAAGTTAGCCCTGTCATAATTGAGTTTATGGAAAAAGTTATGAAAAACTGGGTGACTTCGTTAAATTTAAGATTAAATTCCAATCAAATAAAAACATGTGATATAAGAATCAGAAGAGGCATCTTTCGCACATACTCAATCGAACTGAAATTGGTTACAGGTTTGATGCTAAGCCAAATAAAGAAGCCCAGGCAACAATATACCATTTGATTTATATAGATGATCTCAAGATTTTTGCGTAATCAAAAAAAGATTTAGAAAACTAACTTCAACATTCAGTAAAGACATTGCTATGCAGTTCGGATTTGATAAGTGCAAAGTAATACACTTACAGAAAGGTAATATAGTACCAGGAGACTGGAATACTAATGAATTAGAAAAATTTATGGCGAGGGAGCGAGATGAGTATTATAAATATTTGGGGTACCGAGAAGCTAGATTAATAGATACCGCTGGAACTAAACAGCTAATAACAACCGAATATATTAAAAGATTAAACCAGATCTGTAGAACGCTACTCAATGCTAAAAACCTTACGAAGGCTATTAACACGTTTGCTGTACCAATTTTGACGTAGGTACTCATTTGGAATTATCAAGCGGACAGACACTGATATTGGTGACTTACAAAGAAAAACGCAAGTGGTACTGGCTCGTAATAAGTTCTGGCACCCAAAATCTGCTAAAGAGCGACTAACACTACCCAGAGACATTGGTGGTAAAGGGCTAATACATCTTCATGTCCTGTGGCAAAGGCAAGTCATCAACTTGAGAACATTCTTCCATGGGAAAGCTGAAAAAAGTGTGATACATAGAATTATTTGCAGAGCTGATGTTGGTTTCAGCCCGTTGAATCTCATAGATAAAACAGAAAGTCCTAAAATAGATCACGCAAAAGAGCAAATAATGGCTTGGGAGCACAAACAGTTACACTCCAGGCATCGTAATGATCTAAAAGCAGACGATGTTGATGCTGTTGCCTCAAACGGATGGCTTAAACTGGGAACGCTATTTCCTGAGACAGAGGGGTTTATGATGGCTATCCAAGATCAGGTTATTAGTACGCTAAATTATAGAAAATACATTATAAAAGATTCTGCTGTATCAGATAAATGCCGCAGATGTCAGGGCGCTTCAGAAACCATTCAGCATATATTGAGTGGGTGCACAAGTTTGGCTCAAACCGATTAGACTCACCGGCACAATCAAATTGCGTTTATAATTCATCAAAATATTGCTTTAAAAACTGATCTCATCAAGCAGAAAGAAGTGTTTCCTTATTACAAGTACAAACCCGCAGTCGTATTGGAAAACTCAAAGTATAAGCTCTACTTTGACCGTTCCATTCTTACTGATAAAACCGTATGCTACAATAGACCTGACATAACATATGTAGATAAACTAAAGAAAGCAGTATATCTTATTGATATTGCAGTGCCTAATACATACAATCTACGAAAAACAATATCGACTAAAATTGCTAAATACACAGAACTCAAAGAAGAAAAATCCGTATGTGGAATATGAAAGAGGCATTTATAGTCCCCATAGTGCTCTCTGCAACAGGAATAATTCCAAAATGTTTGCGGAATTGTCTCAAATTAATTGACCTTCCTGAAACACTGTATATAAAATTGCAAAAAGCTGCAATCTTGAATAGCTGCATAATTGTCCGAAAATTTCTTCAGGAAGATGTTGATGTAAATAATGAAAGAAATCGCAAAATAGTGAATTGAATTGAAAGCGATATTGCTGAGCAATAAGATAAATTTGGCGTGCCACTTGCTTTATAAGCCGTATACGTCAGACAACACCAGCTAGTGCAAGTTAAAGCTGAGAATAGACAAAAACTGTGATAATAATAATAATAATAATAATAATAATAGTAATAATAATAATAATAATGTCAACGTCTATGGGTGAATTTGCAAGAGTTGTATACATGAAGATCAGTTTTATTTATTTTTTGTGTAAGTATTGTGATTTATGGATTGTTAGTATGTTTATTCTGGTTCATTTTATTGGACAATGGTTAGTTTTAAATTTGCAGTATTATGTTTGTTAAACACTTGTGATGCCTTATCTGTTCCGGACATGGGCTATCATCTTCGCTATACGTGTTTTGCTTGCTATACTACCGAAGAGCTCAGACGTCGTTGTGTCGAACCATTTTTTCAAATTTGGAAGCCAGGAAATTTTTCTCATGCCAGGACCCCTACCACCTGCGACCTTACCTTGAATAATATTTTATAGAGGTCGGTATTTATTATTGTTCCACATAACATGTTCAAAATATTGTAATTTTACAATGAGCAACAATTCAGGTCTACCCGCCATTCTACGGAGAACCTCCTCGTTGGTTATCCTACTGGATAACGGTATATCCGCATCTCAATTGCTTGTAATTTTGCTTCCATAGCTTTTAACAAAGTCCAAGCCTCGACACAATACAGGAGAGTGGAGTATACATAGGAATATAGAACTCGTTATTTAGAGACAAACTTAAATGTCGACAACAGAGTATACTGATCTCATTGTGAAAAAGTTGTTCAGACTCTCTCAATTCTACACTTAATCTCTTTCGAGTGGTCCCAGTTATCATTTAGTGAGCAGCCCCGGGTAAGTAAAATGAGACTCTATACTAAAATATTAATAGCTTTTTTCATGCATCCATATTTTGAAGAAGTGCATGGATTGTTCTGTGGCATGCCTCTATCTGCCTAATTGTAGATAATTTATTTACTTCATGAACCATGTCCAAATTGATTGTTGATAGGTAAATAGTGTTGTTGTTACTGTGATTTACAAATTACCTTATATTTGGTATTTTCCCTTAATAATTGTACCAAGTTTCGTTAACGCAACTCAAAGC